>CAUYRT010075507.1:0-41704 GCA_963574885.1 Lepilemur ruficaudatus
CTACTTTGACAGAGTAGGTTTTTGAATGTAACAAGATAAGTCAACTTGAGTGGTAATATATTTTGGGAAATCAGCTCACTACAAATTGTGACTGTAAACATTGTACTGTAGATGCTTTGTAGTTTTCCCTCAATAAAAAAAAAAAAAGAATTAGCAACAGGGACAACATTGAAGGACTGCTCTCAGGATAATAATTGCTTGTTGCCTAATGCTAATAATAAATTGACATTGATTGAAAACATCTCAGAAACCTAATTCACTTTTTCTTACTTAAACTGTTTACTTTGTGCTTTTAATTTGTCTTGAGCAAATTCCGAGTTGGTCTCAATGTTTCATTCTTTAGTTTAGTGACATGAGCTTCATCTGATCTTCTAATTCTGTTTATTTCTATTACGAAGCCCTTCCTTCTAAACAATGAATTAAATACGCACATCAAAGCCTCCGAGGACTGTCTTTTTTATTCTTGCACAAAGTAAGTGTTAGCGAGACAACTTGATGGTAGTTCTCCTTAATATATACGGGGTTCTCTCCTTTTCTTTCAGGGTCCTCCTTTTAAAGTGGTTTAGAGGGTACCTTCATTTACTAGATTTTAAACTTGCGGTGGAAACATAAATGCCTAGAGGGGTCAGGCAGATCATTTAGATGATCTAGATGAGTGAGAAGGCTATATTGTGTCTGGAGCCAATGGGAGAACCTGCTCCACGTGAAAAAGGGAGACAGGTCATGGTCAGCACGAGCAGATTGCTGCCTTGTGAAATGTGGGCCCAGATTTGCCCGAGCTTTCGATTTTTTCCACAGAGACTAATAATAAATCTAGATAAAATATTTCCATTTTTAATGATTTAAAACTGATTAACAAAAAAACATTGTATGGGGCAAAATGCACCTACAGGCTAGGTTCAGCATATGGACTGGTGCCTTAAATTATCTTTTTATTAGTATTATACCAGGATCTAAGCTCATAAATGGCTTAGGAGTGCCACTATTCAGACGTTCTTGAGTATTGAGGGTCAACCTAAAGATACTGCTTCCTCAGAGTCATTTTGTTATATTTGAAACAGCCACCATGAAGCAGAGGAGTCAACGAAATTTTTAAAAAGCTGTGAAATGAATGGATGTATTTTTAAATTCCCAAACATATTAGTCCTAATGATCATAGTATATGTACATAAGAAAACACTTCAGGGGAAGCCAGACTGTCATATTTGTTTTCTCTGTACTACTTGAAAACACAGGGAGTACTTTCCTAATCTGTCAACTGAATTTTTATACCAAAGATTGTGGCTTCAGAGGTTCTACTTTACGTTTATAACAATGCTTTCTCCATAAACAGGTTTACATGTTTTCATTACTTACATACACAAACATATATGCAAACATGTACTTAAATGTATATCTTTATGCTCTCACAGTCTTTACACATCACACTTTCTTACTGGTATTCTTTTACCTTCACTTACTAGTTCTTTGTCTACGTGTATTTTGTTTAAGAACTTTCCCAGGTTGTAACATTTCCTTCACCAATTAGTTGAACATAAATTTTATGGGAAAGTCTGAGCTTCTTGGAAACTCATGGGCAAATAAAAAACAACACATTCAGAATCTCGAGCACTATCACTCCACATTAAAAGGGGGCCTGTGATAATTGACCATCAATCAAACTTTAGAATCAGACATGGAAAGCAGAAATAAAAGTAGAAATACAAATTTTTCCTTAAAATTATATTTAAGAAATCCTTACATCCTGTAAAGTTATATCCTCCCTCTTGATTGCTTATTTAATGTCCACCAGGAAATAGAAATATGAGCTATCAAGTCCCTGAAACAAGATTATAATCCCATTGATAAATGGCGAGTACTTTTGTATTACTATGAGTACACTCTATATAAATATCTGAAGGCAACTCAATGACGGAATTAAAAAAGACTAAAAAATAAAAGGAAAATTTCACATTTATCTGAAATGCTGATATATTAAAAGAGATCAATATTTGAGTAAAATTTAGGGATTATCTCTAAAGAAAAGTTGGCATATATTATACTGCTAAATGATAATTTCTTCCCGTCCTTTTATAAATATATTACCAAAGATACTAGAAAATCCACTGTTGCTAAAAATACTTTAATAAGGTACATATTTTAAAATGTGTACACATAGCATATTGATAAATGATAATAAGCCACAGCCAGATTCATAGCGGTAGTAAAACAGAACAAAATTCAAAACAAGGAGTCTGATCTATAAACTGCCCCAAATATATCATCCACAAAATAGGTACTTAATACACAAGCATCGGTACAAATCTTACTCTCAACTGTCATTAAATATAAATAAGAAAAAGTTAAATTTTATTGTAGTTGCACTTGCATCCAGTGCTCCTTTACACACTGCTGTAACTATTCAGAGAAAGCATTTAAATTGGACTCATAATTCTGGTTATTGGAAAGCCGTCTTTTTGTAGTTTGTTTATTTGGCCTGTTGACATACACTAATGAAATGACTTATAAAGTTCTAGAAACCTAAAGCACTTTGTCTCTAAATGTCATAGCTTAAATTTTCAACACTTTTGCAATGCCCAGAATTTGTAGTAGAATTAACTTCTCTAAAACGTTTAAAGTTGATACTACCCATTAGTATTTATTTGGTAAATATATCTAATTCTTTATTGTCTGAGGTCTACACTGCTAAGGTGTATCCATATAAATCAGTAGCATTTTTCCAGTAATCTATTCAATGCATAAAAGATCTAGAGGTCTGATATGTTTTCTAAAGAAAATTCAGGAAAAAAGACACATATTAGGATTTACGATGTAATTTGTTACATTTCTTTACCAGAGTTCTATTTGTACTTCTGTAAAATATAGTTACACATGTTCTTATGATAATTATCCATATAAGAAAACCATAGGATGTCCCTTTTACTTCCTGAATAGCACTTTCTAATCATGGAAATATTTTTGTAGCACAATATAAACACTTCCCTTATCAATGGGCATGCAAGTCCCTATATTTTCAAGGTAAACTAGTTACAAATGACTGTAATGTCAGAATTTAGAGCGATGGGAAACTTGGAAGATTGAATCATATTTCTAGAAAATAATCATCTTGACTAAAATCTTTTCATATTTAAAACCATTTAAAGATTACTTCATATAGTCAACTTACTAATATTCATAATCAAGGGGAAATATTCTCTTGATTGACTATAAAACAGACAGTATTCTGATTTTCTACATTACCAGATATATACAAAATATATACATCAATCATCTATATCAATCTTGTGACAGTTATCTTAGAGAAGATCTAAAGTGATGACTTCTCTCTTAAACTCACTTTGTTTCTAAATCTGTTTCTGAAGAGTCCAATTTTAAACAAAGACAGGAATGTGAATATCAATCAGGCAATTAAAGATAATAAAATGAAATAAGCACGTTTCAGACAGAGTAGACATCAACATGTACATTTCTATGTATATGTAACTAAAATGTACTTAAATTCATACATATTATTGATCAGTAAATTTTTGTAGGTTTAGAAGAGACAGAATTGCAATGAAAATAATCATATCCTTAAGTATTATCTCTCTTTAAAAGAATATGTCATAATGGTTGTATGTTTTTGCTTAGCAATGATCCTAAAAATTAGCTGGTCAGTTACAAGGAAAAGGAGCAGCTAACCATTAATTGTATCAGAAGTAGCATCATTATATTGGCAGGTGTCCACTAATATCAAATGGCCTTACCTAAGCTTATAGAACAGACCAAATCACTGTGCTATTTTGGAGGGTTTTCTTAGCCTATTGATCTTGGCAGGCACAAGACATTATGTCATTATATATCTTCTCAATCAATGGGTATTAAAAGTACACTATTATGGAAAGTTCTTGAAATATCTTAATGTAAAAATGAGTTAGTCAAACAGAGAGTGGGAATAACTATTCCAATATATCCATGACCCATTCATCTAGATTTTCTAAGTTCTGTCATTAAATTGTATCAGACCTTTTGAAAACAGAGTCCCCAGCTTGCAGTAACTCAGCTGCTTCTCTCACGACATTACCTTTACTGAGGTATGATTCAATGTCACATTGGTGATATTTTAAAAAATCCAAATATGGTCTATTTAAACATCACTTCTGTATTTTTCAATAAGTTGTGATTGAAGGCATCAGTGTCTGTCATCCAATGTTAATGATTCTCAAAGATTTCACGTTTTGGTTGAATTTAGTTTAAGAAAATTTTTTTTTGTTTTTTAGATAGATCATTCTATCATCAAAAAATAAAGATGTGAAATATTGTAAATTTCTAAGTTTAAGTTGGTGGTTATAAAACTTAGAGCCACACTTAGTGATTGGGTATAATAATTTTTCATGAAAAATGTTATATTTTCCATTTTTTCCAGATAAACTTATCTTTTTCATATCAAAACATTTTAATGTCCTTTTGCACTGGGATAATCTAATAGCCACCTGGAGTATTTCAGAAGTAAACTATATATAATTCTCAAATACATGAATAAATGACACACTGTGCTCATCTCTCCTTCCTCTATTCATTTACTGAATACCCAGTAGGCACAAAAACATTAAAACCATCACATTAGCAAATTATGAATGTGAAAGATAACATTGGTTGAAAGTATCCAGGATCCCTTGATTTAAATTCTGCTTTTCCACTTAGTAATCTTATGATCCAAGGCAAATTCCTCAATCTTTTTGTCCATATCTGCTTAATTGGGTTCTGAGAATTAATACATGCAAAATTTATAGCATAGTGCCAGGCATGTTAGTTGCTATTATATTTTACCTATTAAATTATAAAATGTTCCTATCCATTATCTAATCTACACCCCTGTTATGAGTTTAACTGCATCCCACAAAAATTCATATGTTGAAGACCTAACTCCCAGTACCTCAGAGTGTAACCTTATTTCAACATAGGGTCTTTGTAGATATAATCAGTTAGGATGAAGTCACGAAATAGGCTGTAATCCATGATGACTGGTGTCCTAATAAAAAGGGGGAATTTGGACACAGACACACATACAGGGAGAATGCCACATGAAAATGAAGGTAGATATTGATGATGCTTCTACAAACCAAAGAACAACAAAGATTGCAGCAAACCACCGGAAGAAGCTAGAGGAGAGGCGTGCAGTCTACTTCCCTGACAGCACTTGGGAGGAATCAACACTGTCAACACCTTGATCTCAGACTTCTGGGCCTTACATATTCCTGTAGTTTAAACCACCTAGTATGTGGTACTTCTTTTCTACAGCAGCATCAGAAGACAAATATAACCACCAAATTCAATAAGGTAGTTATTATAGATTACAAAACTCAAGTTGAGAAAGATGAAGTAACTTGTCCGAGGTCATAAAGCTATTAAATGGTGACTTGGAATGTAAACCCTGGTTATGTCACTACAAGACCAGGGATTTAAAATATGTGACAGCTTAAAAATTTAAAAAGCTCCAAGTAGAATGTAAGTTCAAATATATTTTCTTATAATCATTTAGTGGTTATGTAGCTGCTAAAATAGTACAATAAGAAATAATCTCATAACAGTTGATGACTTTTAGTCAAAAAGAAAAAGTAAAACAAGATTCACAGATTTCTGCATTTTCCAATGAGAAATTTGTATGGTACAAGTAGTCTACAATATTTTTCTGCATATTAATATAGCAAATAAATACAGAAGAACTGTGAATGGCAAAGATATATGGATGGGTTTTAGTACAATTGTGGTGAAACATATATTTTTATAGTTAGTGTTCATACAATGCAGTAAAGAAAACAGTAAATCCAAGAATAAGCCAGTGAGAACCAATAACAGTGTGAAAACAAAGCCAGGCAGGCTGTAAATATGCTCTGAGATTCCTAGCAGCATGGACAAATAGGTAAACACACTGAGTCATATGATTTATAAGGCCCATGACATGAAAAACAAATCAGTAGTTGGTAAAACACAGGTATCAGTGAAACCAGACAATGGATACATTATCTAGTTCTGACATCTGAGAAAACACATTAATTCATTGCCAACATTAGCAATGAGTTACACCTATAGATTATAGATACTGTCTCGAATAATATGGTTATCATATAGATTCCCAAAACAAGCCGGTGCCATGCTGCCAAAATACTCATAGATTAATGTAAGTTCAAAAGGTTCCAACACAATAAGGAATTAAATGAGTAGCTTTCAGATGCTTAAGGGTAAACTTTAGAAGAGAGCCAATATTTTGTCAGCCCAAGGCAACTGATCACCCTGAATCAAAGACCAAAGAGGTTTGATATCCTCTTATGAAAATAAAACCACTGGTATAGCCAAATATTTCTTCATAAATTAGTCTGACATCTGCTCTAGCACCAAGTAAAATGAGTGAATCAGGCTCCCAAGTTCCCTCTGAGATCATGGTAACTGTCTTTCTTCACCCACCGAGGCTAGTGGAAGATTTAAAACAAAATTAATGCCATTCAGAGAATATTTATCTTTAAGGTAGTAGCTTCCTGACAAACACAAGCCATTTAAATATCTGATGCCCTTTGACCATTTTATTTTTAACTTTATCTTGAACCATCTAATCTTACACACCTAATCTTAATTTTTGAGACCACTCTACCAAAGTCACTAGTATAAAGAAGCATAATTTTTCTATTCTTGAAACAGTACATGAAGGAGGCATTCCTCTATCTCATGTAGAAATGTCTTCAAGTCATTTCTATACAAATTATAAAGAAAGGGTGCTAGATACATCCCTCTGCTTAAAATGGTTATTTAGTCTTTCCGAGAGCCATGCCTACTCCTTTCTAGATGTTTTATTACAACCCCTCACTTTGAAGCCCTATAGCCCAAAAATTAGATTTTATACTATCTTTGTTCTTCCTGTTTGTCCTTCTTACCTCTTGGCCTCTGCACCTCCCTCCTGCCCTACTTCCCATCCTGAACCAAACTTACCTCCTGTCTGAGTGATGACTTGTATGTCACTTGAGAGAGGGCCATCTCCAATTGAGGTAAAAGCCAGGACTTTGACAGAATATGTTTTCTGGGGCACTAAATTGCCAATAGTGGTGATTTGGCTGTCAGCTACATTGTGTTTCATCCAGTTGTTGACATGCTGAGTGGGATCCATCGTATAATAAACTCTGTATCCTTGGATCTGTCCATTTGGCTCCTCTGGTTCCTTCCACTGTACCAAGATGGTGGTCGAACTCAACATCCGCGCCTGGACATCCCTGGGGGCACTGGATGGTGCTTGCTCTGAGGTTTGTGTTAGCACAGGCTCACTGGGGGGGCCCCGCCCAATGTTATTGACAGCAACAATCCTAAATTCATAATCCGAGTAGGGACTTAGTCCAGCAACACTGTAGCGTGTGGTTGCTACCCCATCGATTTCTTTGTAAGGTTCCTCAGAATTTTTAGGTTTATGCTGAATGATGTAGTAAGAGACAGGCTCAGGGTTCCCAGAGTCCCACGTCAGTGTGATGCTTGTAGCTGTGCTCTCTGTCACTACGGGAGTTCCTGGAGGTTTGGGTAAGGCTTGGGTGGGGGAGAAAAAAGACATTGACTACCCAACATCTCTAAACATCTCTATAATGTTGTAAGACTTGATAAATTCTACTGTTGCAATGACAGGGTTATGTATCTACTGATGATTTAATTAGATGAAATTATAGCAAAGAACAGTCTTCTAAGTGGTCAAGAAATATAGTAAAACATATATGGGTGACACAAATCCTATTTTACCAGACGGGCTTGACAGCATATTTTTAGGCTTGTATCCAAATCTACCACTTATTACCTAAGTGATCCCGGATACATTCCTTAACCTCTCTTTACTTTAGTTTCCTCATGTGAAAAATGGGAAAAACTGTATTATTAAAGTTGTATTATACAGCCGAGTAACTGTATTTCATGGGTTTGCTATGAAGATTAATGAGCTAATCCAGTAATGCTCTTAGAATGTATCCGGAACTCTCACAAAACATTAGTTGTAATTATTATTATTATTTTCACCAAAGCTTGGCCAATTAGCCCTTTGCTTCGAGAAATAAGCAATATAACTAAAATACCAATAAACATCGTAAAGAACAAAATTTGGAATACATTGAAATGGAATTAAATTGCTCTGAAAGAATAGTATCTATATTATTGTAAGACATTACTAAACTTTTCTTATAAATAATCTAACCAAGAATTTTAACATAAAAAAATAGAAATTTCAAATCAAAGTGGTTTTTTTTTCCTGAACATTAAAAAAATGCTGAAGGTACTAAATTGACATAATCACAAATCCACTTTTTAAAGGATTTTACCGTCATAATAGTATGCATTCTACATCCACATCAGAAATAGCTGGGCTTACAGCTGCAGGACAAACACTTGCAATTAAATACATCTTTTCAGAGATCTAATTCTTTCCTTGTAGCAGAAGAACACAACTCGAAATACTACTAATTAAGATTACAAAACATCTACATTGGTAGTCTCATATTTAAATGCTTTACTGCAAACAATGATTCTGAAAGGCAGTGATCGTAGGGTAGAAATGGGAATTCTACCATCTGACTTTTTAGAGAAAACACAGAAGGTACACTCATATAATCAGCCCACTAGTATCCCTGTTTCCTTGTCAACATAAATGCAAAAATATAACATCCCCTAGGATGGCAGCTTTTCAAGAACAGCAAACTTGTACTTCTTACAAGTTTATTATCTTACTACTGTATTTCCCAATGCCCAGAGCACACAGCCTGGCACTGAGATTTTTAATGACAATTCTTAAATGACTAACTGAATGAATGTGTCAGTACCCATTGTCCTCCCTCTCTTCAGCCTGTTTTTTTTGTTTGGATTTAGTTTATTTTTTTCCCTTCAAGATTCACCTTTATGTTTTATTTATTTATCTTTGAGGTGGAAAGGGTAGGGAAGTGGCAAGAGTCAGGGAAACAAAGATAAGAAGGTGAACAAGCTATCAAGTTTAATGTGATTCCTGCCTTTGAATTCTTTAAAGGTCTTCAGTACACCTTCAAATATTTAAAGCTGAAATGATCATTATGAGAAAAGGTGATTCAATATTTACATATTACTTGAAGAACTACAGAATGATAATATTTGCCCAAAGAAATGTACAAAAAATAATAATAAAAAGCCATTTGTTCAAATATTCTGACCTGGCATTTTTTTTTCAAGGAAGTGAGTGATCCAGATTTCCCCTACTTATCTTTCTGAACTTTCAAGGCAAATAACAGTATTGCTAATTAAAGTTGTGTTTACTGGTATTTAGCCGACATTAGCACTAGGTCACATTTGTTGCACAGGATAGCTTTTGTGTCTGTAATGCATGCATAAGTACAAGTATGTTTATTATTTTAAGGACATGCAATACAATATTATTTCAAAGGAGTCTAAATGTTAACGTGTATTTCTGTTCTCATGTCACTTTACTGGTTTTACATGGCATCTATCTGACATGCATGCTTGGAGATATAATACCAATTATAACATGTATGTTGAATTTTCTAAGAGCATACTTGTTAGAAAAGGAAGACAATTCACAACAGTTCTACACATTTGCAGAAAACTCTGACTGACCCAATTTGCAAACGTTTTCTAGAATTCTACAAACACTGGGCAAAAAACAACTAGTACCCCTACACACTTGCATTCTTTTTTTCCTTTGATTCAGAAATATTCATGGAATACACTACTTTGGTTATATTTAGTACACGTATTTTAAGAAGAGAATATTTCTTGAGCATTCATATGTACAAGGTGCAGGACAAAGCTAAAACACAATACAATGCTAGCTACATTTTAATTTTTAATAGTAGGGCCCACCAAAAATTTAAAGCATCTATTATTAGATCATGTTAATTTTAATTCTCTTTCTCTTGTTTTTATTTTGTCAGCAGAGATTATGAGTATTCATTGAAACTTACTTGGATTTTTCTTGTGATTCTTCTCAAGGTTCTGCTCTATTGTGACGTCTATACGCATTAGTTCTACCAGCACAGTAGACCATGTCTAGCATTCCTAATTCTGTCTGGTTAGTGCGTGAGCCCTGTCTGTTTTTACATATTTTGATGATAATCTCTATTTAGGCTGACAAATAATTTTAAGAAAGAATCGGCCTACCTAGACACACATATCTTATATAATACCATAGACATGATTAGGTTATGCACATTTGAAACACTGAATGATGAATTGATTCATTCTAGAATTTCAAGGACAGGCTTTCTAGAAGCATTTGTCAGATGGCTTGAGTGTACCCAGATCCTCAAAGCATGATCCATTGAGCATACCTTTGACAGTGATCTGTGCTATTGCTTCAATGACACCCAGGGTTGACATAGCAACACAGGTGTAATTTGCTGACTGTCTTACATCATTCAGTTCTAGGACATTTCTTCCTATTGGCATATCATCTTCAGGTGTCAGATCTTCTGCCCCCAACATCCACTTTACATAAGGCATTGGTGACCCCACGGCCACACAGGTGATATTAACGCTTCCACCTGGCATGATTTCATGATTAGTGGGTGGGATAGAGAATCTTGGTGGGACACGGCGAACTGGAACAAAACACAAGGGAAGATGATAACATATACAAGGCAAGAAAAAAAGTGGATTGTTAAACACATGACATGCACTGTACAGACACAAACAATTGAAACATATTGTGGCTTGTCCAAAAACGAAACAAAGAAAAACTGTGGATAATACAGACCATACAAGTATGGTGTGTGTATACACAGAAGAATTTAGTTTAGTCATCGATACCTTAGACACGTTCATACAGAAGTTGATTTCAGACCTACAAGGGCCCCACAAATGGCTATCTACATACTAACAATACACAAACATCATGCATAAGATAAACACAAAAACATATACATGCATGCATATAACAACGATTCTATGCATGCATGTATATGCAGAAAAGGGGCCTGGAAGGGTCATCAGCATGTTTAAGTTGAGTATCAAAACCAACTTCAGTACTGTGCACTTCCAGCTGATGTGAATGTATGTGTGGGACCACACTATCACATCCCAGCCCTGGAAAACGTCACCTAGAGTACACTGAAAGTGCACTTTATTTGCTTTTAGATTCTGAGTGGCTGCAGCCTCACACTAACACTGGAACAAACACAGAAATGTGTATACATCTTAATTTACAGTCACAGAAGAAGAAACAGGCTAACACCAGTAGAGATACTGGGTTGGGTCATGCAAGGCATGCATACGATGGAATCTCAAGGCCCGTGCTAAGGATAATGGGAGAATGGCTGGAATCCATGACAACAACGACAGTGAAGAAATAATGGGGCAATAGAACTAAACACAAAGGGAGGAGGTAAAGTACAATGATTGAGACAGGGAGTTAGAGGATGATAAGATTGAAACTTGGAAGATATTAGGGTAAGCTCAGGTTATTAAAGGTAAGATTTGCAAATTCAGGAAGGAAGCTGGTATTTCACATTCAAGATTCCATTCAATTTATATCTAAGGTAAAACAACATAAATGACGACAAAATCTAGTAAGAGGCTTTTTATGCCTACATTCAAACTGAGGGACATCAGATCTCAAACATACAACAGGACATGACATTAAGAGAAGTGATCATATTAAAGCAATATAACACAGAGAAAATTACCAAGCAATTACAGTTCAGTGTTCCTGCTTCAGATAATCTGAATGTTTATGTGTGTTTAAATACACGTGCCTTGGACATGGTACAAGGAGAGGCTGAGAGATAAGTAAGTTTCATCTTGGGCTTTTACTGGCAAAACATTATATCATGAGAATTTTAGCTCATTATTTTATTTGCTTTCAGAGAATAATCTTTTGGAGCACACCTTAAATACAGACAACAAAGTGATTTAAAAAAATTATAAATAGACTTGTAAACAAATAACTTCATAACCCCAAGAAGAAGGTAAGTAAGTAATTCTGTCTGAAAACTTTTTGGCTGCACTCAAGGTTGAGATAAACCTCCACTGATTCGAGAGGGCTCACTGCGATGGCCTCATGGGTGAATGACAGTCATAGGCGAAGAAGAGAGAGCTAAGCATGCCTCCTGCAGCCAATTCACAGAGGTTACACAAAGCAAGCAGGAGCCAGTGTAGATTCTGAGGTGTCAAAGAACATATCAAGAAAAATGGAGGAGAGTTTAGTCTTCATGCTTGGGATTAGGGGAAAAACTCTAAAATGTCATTCTATGGGCAGCAGGCATCCTTGTCAAACAGAAATTAAAGGTGGGGTGGGAGATGGGAAAAGTGGAGCAGGAAGGAAAGCAGGAACACTGACCAAGTTCACTGGACCTTAGAGAGTTATGTGTTACCAGTTACCATGCACCCGGGTACATTCTCTCCCATCATGCACCACAGTTAGATACCACCAGCAAGCACCAGAAGCCATGGCCAGGGCATTCTCTGCTAAAACATACCATTAACCAAAAGGAGACCACAATGCAGCTACATTCATTTCATTTGTATTCTTTGTTATTGGTTTAATTAATAGTTTTGTAAGGTGGGTAAAAAGTAAAAAACACACCAACCTTCTCGCAGCTCTGAGGGATGTAGGGGGTTTGATGCAGAACACAATGAAATGAGGAAAGGAGAAAAACAAGGGAAACACAGAGAGAGTAAAAAGGCCATATCAAGGCTTTCAACTGCTACTTGAACATCTTTATTTGCTCTAGAGTTCACCCTTTCTACCTCGGCTAGAAAAGTTAGCAGTATCTCACGGACTAACACGGTTATTAGAAACAATAGCTAGCATCATTTTGAAATTTTCCATGGAAGAAGGTACACATGCCTCATGCAGCAAAGGAGGTCACCATCGTGAGAAAGGGGGTCAAAGGGCTTTCAAAGAATTTCGAGAAGAAATGGTTTTCGCCATATTCCCCCACCCCACACTCCACAGAAAGAAGGGAGAGAAAAAGATCCCCAGGGACACAAAATTATCTCTAACAAAAATTTCAAAATCAAGCTAGATATTTTCTTAAGGGAACCCATCCTACTGTAACTTAAAGCCCTCTCAGTCTTTTATCTGTTCCCACCCCCACCCATGCCTTTTGTGGTTATTCACAGACATGTAGACCAGGAATAAGAACATTTCCATTGGACAAAAAAAAAAAAAAACCTACAGGAACTGGCTTTGAGGACTCTGGGGAAGAGGAAGCACTTCTTTCTAGTTGAAATGAAAGGCACAGCCATACATAAGCTCAAAATTTAATCGCTTATATTAATTTATGAGAAAATATGAATGCATCTTCATAAATCATGCTTGTCCCAAGGACAACTAATGTTATATTTTAAAATACAATAGTGTTCCATGGCATTGGAAAAAATTAAACTTTTCAGTAAGTCTTAATAATTTAAACAAACATGTATATATGTGCACATATATCATACTACGTGTTTATAATTAAGAAAGGACAGGAAGAAGGAAGAAAACACAATGTGCTATTTACGTGTAGCACCTGTTTCATAAAGTTAGCAGCTTTACCCTTACAGTTCAGCAGCAGAGGTCGTGAAGACATAAACACCTTTACGCTTGGAGTTGCACACAGAACTGATTAGTAGCACACCAAGCAATCATTTCGGGGTTTGTAAGGAAGAGAAACAACAGAAAAAAAGAGGAAGGAAAGAAGAAAACCTCAAACAAACGCAAAGCACAGTTCAATCAATGCGGTAAAAATAGAAATCGAGGTGTTAAAAATGCAAATATACTTACAACTTCAAGCCTCGGGATAGATTATACTCAAGAGTTGTCTTTCTTTTTTCTAAACAACATATTATTTTACTTCTCTATTTACTAAAAGGCTTCAGCTATTACCAAATGAGCTTGTTAACTATTCACATTAACAACGCAGACCCTGCGGGTGTCTCAACTCCCCCTGAGCCTAAATGCGGACGGGATGCCCCGGTGATGTCATTCCTACCTCTGACATATAAATTGGCAGGGGCGGAATAGCGAGTGCCCGCGCTGTTGGTGGCAACACACTCATATTTTCCTTGGTCAGATTCTTCACTCTGTTCGATCTGAAGGGCTCCTGTATGGATATAAAATATATTGCCAAAGAATTGGTCAGAGGAGGCTTTCTCACTTCAGAAAACTAAACCTCTTAACAATATGCAAAGCCCTGCAAAGCGAAGGTCCGCTCAACGTCGATTCAATCTCTTGCTAAGGTGCACAGACAGAAAATGATGCGATGAGAAGAACATAGATTATTTTTCTTTTAACATCATCAATGCTAGCATAAGAAAACAATAGCTCTTTTCCCAAGCAAGATTTCTAGTCATAATCATTAACACTCTTATTTCCTAGACTAATAAAATGAAGATGGGTGAGACTGCTTCAAGGAAGTATGGCTTTTAAATAAAACAAAAGATTAATTTTTTGGTTTTGTTTTGTTTCATTTTGGTACCAAAAGTGGCGCAAAAGATAGTATGCTCAAAAAAAACCAGGCTGGGTTTTCAAGAAAGTCTTCTGCGGAAGAAAGCCAAAAATACGCAGCGAGTACAAAAAGGCTGCACAAAGCGAAAAATTAAAATTAGTCATTATAGATTATCAAAATATCACTTAAAGAAACAAAACTCCCTTAAGACATGCAGATTTTTAAGAAAAGAAAGACAGTTCGCCACGACTCACAATCATTTATTAACGTTTGCTGAAAAACAAAGAGCAGTTGAATTAGAAGATTTTAAAAAAGTTAAAAGGCACGGCCTGTGCCACAAGGAAGAGCCAACCAACCACTGCTTGAGGACCTCGAGACAGATCCCCTAAGACACCCATCAAAATCCACCAGTGGGATTAGCAGTGTGGTGTCACAAAACCCCAAGAAAAATACAAAACAAGAATTACAAAAGAAATGCACACCGAGTCAAAGTATGAAAAACCGGCAATACCACATACCACCAAGAATACTGAGCACCTTTGGTTTCCAAAGCCTGAAGGACAGAAGATCCAAAAATCCAGAGACGAGTAATCCAAGAAAAAAAGAAGCAGGGGGAAAAAAGCATCGCTGTCAGACCGCAGGCGAGTGGGATCAGGTGGAAAGGGGAGTCATTCTTTGACTTTAAGACATTAAGAGAAAAAAGAATTGAAGAACAAAAGCAAAAACCTTTTGAAAGATAAAGACAAAAAGCAGATGTTCCAGGCTGTCTTCTGCATGTCTGCCACTGTTCTCCAGACCACCTTGGCTTTGGTCCAGAACAAGAACAGCTAAGGAAGAAAAAAATGATCTTTTTTTTTCTCCGGTTGGACAAAAAAAAAGGAAAAAGAAGAAAAAAAAAAAAAGAGAAAAAGGAAAAAGGAAGAAGAAAAGAAAAAAAGAGGGACAGATGGTACGCTGTGACTGGTCTGTGGTCTGAAGACCGGGATATGCTTTCTTTGAAGCATATCACAACTTAAATAATCATTTTCATAAAGAAAGAAATGAACAAAACAAAGAGAAAAAAAAAAAGGAAAGGAAAGTTCACAATATGAGAGTCACTGACCATAACCAAACAGTACAAAGGAAAAAAATAAAGTTGATGGACACTATTGGAATGATTCTGAAAACAGGACAAAGATGAGAGGGATGAAAGGACAGAAAGAATGAGTAAGATCATTCTGTGAACGTTAGTTCAGCACTCTTACCTCTTATTGGTGTACCACCTGGGTGGATAATATGAATGCAAATAAGATTAGAAAGAAGAAGCATTAGTACGAGAAGAAGGAGGCTAGGGCTGGGGAGAAGAATTAAATTAGATTTACAGAATTAAATAAGGTCTTAAAAGAAACTTGAATTACTATACTGGTAAAACAGGAATATATTAGATAGTATTATTAGATCATAAAGCAAGTTGCATTATACCGCAGAGGGCAAAGACCACAATAGGCAGCATTGCCTTTCTCAGAGAAGCAACTGAGTTCTTAGGTCTGGGGTTAGAATTATATCTTATATGTCTCATATGCTTTTTTTTTTTTTAAAAAAAAGAACTGTACAATAATTTTTAAAGACAGTTTAGGAAACTACTAGCTAATCTATTTAAGTATATATATAGATATGCATATATATATACTGTTATAGGAAATACTAAAGACTAACTAGAAACACACACTGTTGCTTGGTATCTTATGCTACATATGTACTATGCTACATTTGTGTGATATAACTTGTGTACTATTTTATTTTTCTATACAGTGTTCTTACGATAACAGTTCTGTGGAGGGGTGTGTGTGTGCGCCACTATGGAGATCTGGTGTCTACACTGACAGTTAGTAAAATGCATGCCATGCATTTTATTAATAATAATAATAATATTCTGGATATGGAAATTAGTGGGGGTGAAGTGCGCTTCAGAACTAAGCACTTACCAATAGATTCTGGAGATTTAAATACGGAGAGAAGAAAGACAGCATAAAAATATTATTATATTCCTTATAATTTGGTACAAATTTTTCAGAGTTAAAGCTTTATATACTAAATCATCTATGTTACATGTGCATAATTAATTCTTTATTTACAATAACAGAATGCTAATCTACACAATTCCGCTGACAACAAGCAAAAGAGGAGTTAACAAGACGCTTTAACATCACAGGACAGGTCAAAAGCTGAGAATTCTGGGAAGACAGGCAGTTAAACAACTCAGAAGTCTATACCAATATTACTACCGATGGCAAAGTAAACAGCTTATTAGTATACGTCCCCATGAAATTACCTAGGGACAGGCTGTAAAACTTAAGAAATTTAGAATTATCTCTACTTTTAATCTAAAGAGAGCAAAGGAATAAACTTGGGATGGGGATGGGGAAGGGAGAAAAGGGTAAAGAGAGAAAGAAAACAGCAAAAGCTGGAGTCTACACCAAAAGCAGACTTCTGTAGATCCAGTCACCGGAGGGTTCAAAAACCTTTAGTGTGGGCGCACACTACTGTGGCTAAGGTGTAGAAAATGCTCGCTCTCAATGAGATCATAATAGTATTAATCAAAATCCCCTCCTTTCATTGGTACTTTGTAAAGGACTTTTTAAAAAATACATCTGGTTACCCATGAGATAACGTTTCTGTGTTTTATGTATTAGTGAAAAGAAAGCAGATGTGCCCAAACTTACTAAACTTTGGTTCTTTGATGAGTTCAAATGGAGAAACGACAGCAGAAAACAGACTTTCATAAAATTGAATCATTTTAGTGTTTAATATGAACATTTTGTTTTTAATGGATATAACCATTGGAACTCCTTGCAACTTCTGAATGAAGTCCAATGTTGAAATAAATTTGTTTCAAAAGAAAACAGAGAAAGAAGAAAGAAAGAGGAGAAAATGGATCCATCAAATACTGCAGAAAAGCAGTAAATTAAAAAATTATCATAATACAGTCACAGCAGTGAGCAATGTGGATTAAACAGAAGCTGCAAAACACACAGAGAAGAGGAGAAAAACAGACTCTGAAACAGGCTATGACATCACAAACATGGACAACACAGTAAGTAACAAGAAAGAGAAGAGGGAGAAAAATCAATACCTAAAAATTAAAAATAAACAAAATAAAAATAAAAAATAAAGAGAAAGATTTAAAAAAGGGGAAAAAACAAAACAAATCAAAAAAAACTTGTACGTGTTAGTAGAAACAGTAACAAGACCCTACCTGATCGTAACTGTTTAATACGACCATTGTTGTTGCTTGTGTCCACGGGCAAGAAATCTTTAAACCAAGTGATTTCTGGATCTGGATTACCACTGGCTGCACAAAGCATGGTGGCCGTGCGTGTACGCTCAACCACCTTCAACTGCGGGCCCATGTCAATGGTAGGGAAGCCCCTGGGAATTTGATCCTCTGCAAGACAAAAGGTGATACAAACACTGTGTTAACAAGTCTAATGCCCAAAATTCAAGAGATTTTGCCCATAAATCCTTCCCTTTACCTTACTCAGCATTTATTGAGAACCTAACACAAACCAGGCACCATTGCACTATTACACAAGGACACAGTCACAATGTTGTTCCTGACCCAAGAGTGAACAGTCTCTCTAGGAGTGGGCTCTGTAAGAGCACAGATGGAGAAGTAATCTCTGAGCCCGAGCAGTCCAGTGAGTTTCAAGAGGAACCCCCTATTTGAAATGGGCCTTTAGGAACGAGTAGAGTTGGCCAAGCTGCAAAAAGGAAGGGGATTTTAGAAAGATGGGAAAGTCCCAGGTATAGCACTGAGTCGAGAAAGCTTTCACTGAAGGAAAAGCAGCAGTGCCGGCCTGAAGAGCACACAGGGAACAAGCAGGTGCTGGTGAAGCTGCCTGATTCAGGACTGACACATTTTTCTTATACCTCGCTCTGTATTTTTTTCACAGAAGCACAAGATTCAACTCAGATGAATTCCCTTGTAGGAAGTTTCAGTTAACCAGAAAATTGTCTCAGAATGCTTTATGAAAGACCAACAAAAGCAGCTCGCCATTAAGGACACAAAAGCAATGTTCCTTGGGGTAAGAAAACACTTTCCTCCATCCCAAAGGTCTGTGCCATTTTCGGAAATTAAGAAGTTCAAGTTCTTAAATTTTGATCTCTTAACTCATCCAAAGTTCACTTCTCCCTTTCTATATCTAATTGTTCTAGATCCTTGCTTTTGGGAAATTAAAGTCCTCTTGAATCCCACAATCTTGTCCCACATTGGTAACCAACACTGCCAGCTCTTCTAGCCAGAGTTAGAAAGGTGTGTTCTATCCAAGCATGGAGGAATTTTAGTTAGATGGGGTGATAATTATCCAAATTATAATGCAACCAATTGTTTGAAGATCATTATGAAACATATTGACTTCCAGTTGGGTCTGGTATTAATTTAATCAACACTCTCCCATGGCCACTGATAAAATTTTCATGAGCTACTAATTCTAAAATGACTCAAAAGCAGAAAGACCTGTGAGTAAAATGTCAGAAATCATCAAGTGTGGCATGTAGCTTCTCCCTGGATCCCACCCCCGCAACAAGCTCCAATATGATCCATAAATCCACAGTGGATCCTGAATCTCAACGATATTAGGTTACAATTTCTAGTAATGAAGCTCCATTTTGAGGCCTCCACTGTGTGGTCAGTAAACCCTCTGTGTTCTCCACTTTCTACTCTCTTTCCCCTACAGGGTAAACTCAATCTCCTGAACCTGGCAAGCAGGTTCAGGAACCTTTTAGATCAGGCCCCATTTTCCTCAGCCTCTTCTGGATGGATCACTTCTCCCATAGGAAACATTTCTTCTGCCCACACTAAAATTCTCACCATTCCTGAGCAAATCATGTGTGTTGAGTACTCTGTCCCTCTAGGAAGCCACTTGGCCCAAATCACCTTCTCTGTACAGCTTTCCCGAATTCTCTCAAACACACTTAATGTTTTCCTCCTCAGAGCTGCCATAGCAGTGGGTGTCTACAGCCACTGTCTTATACTTATCATTGGTTTACGCCTGAGTTCCTCCATATCTCATTTGTATTCAGATCCTTTGCCATTGTGCTAGCCTAGATTGCCAGATTTTAAGAGAAACTCCAGTGAGGCCCAAGCCTAAGTATGAATATATCCCAGTGATTATTATTTTTTTCCCTACTACACACAACTGCTGGTAGAAAGGTAAGCAGAGAAACAGTTAAGGACTAGAGATACTCTGAATATGAATGTTGAAAGAATGTCAAGATACTACCAAAAATTAAGCTCTCAAGAAAAAGAAAGTTCAATAGACATGTCCAGTTAATTACAAGAGAAAGTTAATGAGTTAATGAGGAAAAGTACAGACTCTGGCTCTTCCGCTGGGAAGGACAGATCGTATGTATCTTTTGCTAACAGTCTGTGAAAGAAGAAAGGAAGCTGTGGCAAGTAGGACTTGACACATGGATTCAGTACAGAATTATTTCCTGTCCCATGTAATTATGACGAGGGACTAAAATAATACATAAACACAGTTAACTTCAATGAGCCATATTTTCCTTAAGTTGAAAGATGTGGCTCTTTTGAGGAAGCAGTCATACATTCTGTTTATCTGAATGCTTATCCAGCACCAGCCAAGCAGAGGTCTACAGTGGACAAGCGCCAGCAACAGTAGTTACAATCGAATTTTGAGAGGATTTTTCAAGGATCCGAGAGCAAGTTAAAAATTAGCAATGGGATGAGGAATACCTTGCAAATTAGGCTCTGCTAATTTTAATAAGCTATTCCACTTGAATTTCATCAGGCTGTTCTTCATGTCTTTCAGGGTTTTGCCAATATTTTTATATCTACAGTGTGGTTCTGATGTTGTTTGGGGCAGGGAAAGCAGAAAGATCAATAGCTGCTGTACCACACACATTATATTATTAAATATCTCACTTGGCAGCTATTGACACAACATGCTTCAAAGGATAAAAATAATTTGCCTCAAGTGTTCCAAAGTCAACTATACTGCCTTCATCATCCAGAAATGAGTTTCTGAAAAAGCTCTCGAGATTTTGTTGTTGTTGTTGTTGTTGTTGTTACGTTCCATTTTTAAAGCACCAACTTAGGGTAATAAGAAACCACCTTGGGATTCCAGCGTGGTTTCTGTGTTTCCCAGGGCACTGTATCTTCCCCAGGGTGTTTAACTACTAGTCCCATTTGCATGCATGACCATTGCTCTGCTAGTCATTACTTTGCTTCCACAAGTTCATCTCTCTGAGCCAATATTCAGTGCTGATCGGTCGCAAGTGTCAAAGGCTTAAGATTTTGAACCACTTACTAAAGAAATCTAGATTTAATAACCATTTATAAGAAATGAAGTCCTCACCTTGGGGATAGCTGACCAAATTGACTTGTGCCCTCCTGAAAGCATTTGCATGACCTTTCTTTTCCTTCTTGGCTCATAAAGAACACTCCAGAGCCCCCTTTTCATATACAGGAGTGCAAAACAAAGATAATCTTTCTTGCATACTAATGGGACAGAGAATGTAAAGAGTGTTCCTTTCTTATTTTTAATAAGGGTAATTAAATTCTATCCATCCCCCCTTTGCACAGAACCTCTTTGAATGTGCTTTCTTCATTAAATTTTCATGAGAAACATCACAATGTAACAGATTCAAATAGCCAGAGCTGTTACACATTGACAGTTGTGGCTTGTTTCCAATTTGACTGTCAGGTATTTGGCAATAAAACTCAGTATTCAACATAAAACAAACTGTAGAAATAATGAAATTTCTAATTGGAATGCTTATCTCAGTGGGTGTAGTTTAGAAGATGTTAATTGCTTTTTTCTTACCCTCTGCATTTATTAGTGATTTATATAAAACTGCCTTGGCCGTTTGATAACATCAATTTTGACAGCTCCTCAAATGTGTGTACCAGGAACTTGGGGATCAAATCAATACCCTTAATACCTTTAACCACGTAAACTTCCACAGGAAAAGCAGCTAGCAAAAATTAACAAATTGTCAATATGTTAGCAGCTTTAAACTTTTACATGAGGTGAAAAGAAAAACATTTTGTCCTATTCATTAATGTGCTCATTAAGCTTTAAAGTGCCTTACTTATCACAGTTCCATATTAATATTCAATCATGCAGAATTAGCTACTAATTCATCAACAATTTAAATCAGACTTGACCTTCACAAAGCCATTTGGTCTGTCATTTTGAGAGGCCATTAAAGGGCAGATTACTACATACTTGTGCTTAGTGAATCGTAGAGTCATACATATTTTGTTTGGAATGGCAGCTGTAATAGACCTGGAAATATAGCACATTCTTGGAATCTGTTTGGGGTCTCAATGAAATATGCTGATATGAAACTAAAGAAAGAGAAAAATGAATGTCAGCATTTTCCCGAGTTAACTTCCCACTGTTGTAGAACTTGTTAACAACCCGTGACCTACCCAGGTCTTGAATCTATGGGGAAAGTAGCATAACACTGTTTTGTAGGGAGTCATACCTTAGATATCTGTGAATCATTAATAGCTCTTGAATAATCTGCTCAGTTAAACTGCCATGATTGTTAATACATAAACAGTTTTAATGATACTTTCATTTTCACTCCAATTCCACAAACACTGAACCTCTCAAATTTGAAAGGAAGCCACGGAACTCTGAATTGCCTGCTAAGGCCACAGCTCCCGTCCAAGGCGGCCCCAATTAGTCCTTCTTCCCTAATCTTGCTATGGCTCTTGCTGAATGAATTAAACAAGACTAGTTCTTTGACTCCAGTCCTGAAGGATTTAAAGAATTTTCCAATAAAAGACTGTTTGCCATGGTCCTTTGAAAAATCCCAATTTTTCAGATTTACCACAAATATTTTTATGAACGAAAAGCATGTCAACTACCTCAATGGTATGCTTCTCCAAATGCACTGTTAAAAGATTTGGCAAGTATACCTGAACACTTAGATATCATTGACAATACAGAGGATTTGGCAAGAACGATAGTACAATAAAACACAATCAGAAGCTGGAGGGAGAGACAAGCAGCTTTTTCTCTTTGGAGAATTCATCCCTTGGAGTCACTTTTCTGAGTGCCAAACAGTTCCAAGTGGCTCCTCTTTAAAAGTCCTCAACTGGTGTTACCAATAAATCCCTGATTATAGTCAATATATAAGTGTGAATCTCAGAAGCTCACAGGGAGGCAGGAGCTATGTGTTATTTCCTTTGCAACCTTCCCAGTGTTCCACAAATACTTGTAATTAGACATGTTTATGATGCCTGACAATCATTTCAACACTCACTCACGAGGCATCTCTCAATTCCTACTGGGCTGACTCAAAGCCACTCATTTAAACAGTTAGCCACCCTTCAGTTGTTTTGTGACAATATATTTGGCTTTCTCAATTTGAGTATCAGTCTATCAAGACAGAAAACTATCTTATAACCAATTTCTATTTTTTTATAGTGTCACAAGCAGTATTAGACTTAGAGACGTACAAAAATGGTGGTTAATGACTTTATCTTCACAATCTTTAGTTTTACTTAGTTAGCAAAGGATTTTCATTTAATTGAGATGTACAATTTGTGCTTGGTTCCTTCTTCAACTTAGCACAGTTGCTACACACGCAGCACACAATTTAGTTTCTGCTTTCTTCATTTTATAGGAGGCCTTCCTTCCCTCATGTATTGGTTGTCATTTCCAAAAAGTCAAAACTGCAACCACGTGACAGAACATCGTATGTGAACGTAATGAAATCGAAAAGAACACAGCAGAATATGTATCTATAGTCTACTGTTATCCTATCTATGGAATAATGAAATTCAACTAATGACCAAAAAAAGTGAATCACTCAGTTTTATGTTGAGGCAAGCACTGTGGGTCTTGTTTCACTAATAGGAGTAGAGGTTTCTAAGTGACAGGACATCTTAAGGCTTTAGGCATTCATGACATAATCTTACAGAGAGAAGTGATTTTTTTTTTCCTTTGAAGGGTAGAAGGATGGAATGAAGAAAGTTTTCAATAACATAAGAGAACAAGGAAAATGTTACACTGGTAATATGTAGAATATTTTCTTAAATAAAAGTCCTAGACCATAAACACACACACACACACACACACACACACACACACACACGCAGAGACAGAAAGGCTTCTTCACCTGTTAAAAAAACGGTATTATTCCATATAGCATAAAATCAGTGGGTTTTTATACTTAAGAAAAAAGTACAAATTCTCTCATACTTTTAAATATATGTTGCTCTTAAGGTGGTCAAATAAGATATTTATGAAATAAAATATTTATGAAAGTTGCATTATATATTAAAATAAAAAGAATTTGAACTATTAGTTGTAAAAATCTCCTGGATAGTCAATAGATGGCATTATTCATTCTGCAAATATTTATTGAAGGCCTCCTTTGTGCCAGACGGGGCGAGGCACTGGGTATGACGTAATCTAGATAATCTCTATACTGTTCTGATTTAATTGTATCTGCAGGATAATTAGATTCTTTGGAAATAATAATAGTACCCAGCTCATAGACAGAAGGATTGAATGAGATAATGCATTAAATGTGCCTAGCATTGCCTGGTACTGGTGCCTGGCATCTAGTAAAATATCAGCCTATCTGTATTTACTCTATCCCAAGCTCTAGCAATAGAGCTAAATAGAACAGAGGCACCTAATTCTAAGGCTTGATATAACAAGAATTACAGCAATAAACTGCAAGTGAGAAAATACTCTATGCAAATCATAAAAACAGGGATTATGCAAACATGCACATAAATTTAAAGAGTAGTATCTGTGCCAAGTAACTGCTTCAAAGCTCATGCATGGCATGGTTTCTTCCTTTTAACAAGATTTTAGGCTCTCTGATTAATGAACAGTACAAATAAAGAGAATTTATACTATGATTTGTTCCCAAAAATGAATCTGAAAAATAGCTCCAAGTATTTGGGATGGCAAAGCTTTCTTGTGAATGACTGACACTAGTTCTTTTTCCTTATGTCATGGGAGGTGTTTTTCTTTTAATTATTCAGGGAAGGGTAATTAACTATTCGTCATTTCAGGGAGTAGGTCATGTTAAGAAGTCTATAATGGCTTTCTTAAAGAAAATAATTTTTAAAAGATGAAGCCAAGAAGTCACAGAGACTTTCGTTTTCTTTTTTCTTCCAAAAGTTTCTTCACACTCAGAAAACAACTATTTGGGCAAAATGATATAAGTCAAAACATACCTCTGCCCAAAGTCCCCATAGGCTAGTTGTAATTAATTGTTCAGCTCTTGAAAGGGGGAAACATCTCAATAAATTCACACCCACAACAGAATGGAATTTTATAAGAACATCATATTAGTCTAATGTAACATTTGCACCCTACAAAGTGCTATGATGCCCTGTATCTCCAAAATATAGGTATTTGAGCCTTGTTAGAGTTTCTTGAGGTAGGCAAGGGTGGTATCTATAGATATAAAACAAAGACTCAGTAAAATTAAGTTACTTGTTCCAGGTCATACATATAATAAAATTAAAGAATATCTTTTAGCTCTAGATTTGATATAATATATTTGTATTTTGTTTTCTCTATGCCAATTGCTGTTCTTCAAATAAATATTCATCATGAACAATGGAATTCTTGATCAGAGTCAACTTATGATGAAAGGCACAAAAAAATTTTTTTTGAATACTGGGTCATTTTTTATTTTTTAAGCAGAAAGGAATAAACACTAAAGTTCCATGAGATGTAATAATAATTTAAAAGTAGACGTATATTTTAAAAACCAACTTTTTAATATACATCAATTGGCTTCTCATTCATTTAACATTGGCTGTAGGTAGAGTCAGAATGCTGCCATGTTTGCCAGCCAATAAAAGGTGGACGAGACATGGAAGAGTGTGAAAAGCCAGATAACTATCAAGCAATTTCCCTGGAGAGCTCAAACTCAGCACTGTGCCTACATCCTTAACCCTTCTGTAATTTTTATTTAATTATCTAGGAAGGGCTATGAATGGCAGGACTTCTGATATGGGCAGACTACAGAAGTCAGTACACAGACCAAAAAATCAGACTTAAGTAGATATAACATATCTACCCTATGACCTTGGGCCATACAGGTCCCTCTTTGTTATATGGGGCTACTAATGACTACCCTGAAGCTTTGTCTGGATAGGGAGATGGATCAGTGTCTCAGAGACTGAAAGGCAGAGGGTTACTGGTTGGTGTACTTTCTAATTTGTTGAACAGCAATGAGTTTAAGTCATTATCTTTCAGAATGAACCACAGTGTCAGGCTACAAACAAGAACCACCATTTTCTTTCCAGAATACAGTCCCTGAAGAGGAAGAAAAAATAATCTTTTCTTAAAGAAAACAGTGTAAATAAAGCTTTTATTTTCACCATTCCAGATGGCAGCAGGGTATAATTTGTACTGTTTTGACATCATGACCATATTATTCAAAATCAATCTTCCTACAAGTGAATTGAATAAAGCACTGAAAACAGAAAAATAAAGAGCAAAGAAATAAAAGCTAAATCAACATTTTCTAGCAAAGTTGGGCTCCTGGGCCATTATCAAAATGATATGCATATGAATGAAATTGAAAAATAATTCATATAAATAAAGTAGTTTCTAATTATAAGTCAAATGCTGCTCTAAGTCAGAAAGAAACTATTTAAAGCAGGAAAAAACTGCCAGTTAATAAATGATATTCCAAATGGAATATTTAATAAATATAAGATCTGCCCCCCCCCAAAGTAATTATGAACAAGATACAATGAATTTTTATTCCAAGGTCCTCTTTGCAAGTTATTATGTACAGATGGTATGCTTATTTTAATACAGCTATAAATCAATCAGAGAGGCTCTTCTTTTAGAGCAGATTTAGGTAACCCTTAAGGCGGTGACTAGATACAAAAGTCTCCAAAGATTTTTCATAGAATTATGCCATGCAGGAATAGAAAACTGGACATTGATAAGCTGATAAAAGTTATCAGTCATTAGCAGCTACTGAATATTCAGCATACCAACCAGCTACCCACAGAGCATTCTAGAGCAAAGTTCCACGTTATGAAATATTCTTCACATGTTGAGGAGTTTGCAAGGCCCTCTTGGCAGAAAATAAAACAAACTTGTTTAGAAGCAATATATGCAATTATCCTACAAATTGCAAAGTAATGTCTACACAGCAGAACACAAACCCCAGTTAGATTAAATTATCATTTGTCTCAATGTGGTAGATGCAATTTCACATTGCATTAAGTCAGTTAACTCTTATTGTTATTAGTGTATGGCCTTATGATCATTCGGCCATATGATCAGCATTTTTGTGATTCATAATTTAAAAAAAATCATTGAGAAAAAAGGAAGTACCCTCTCCTAGCTGGCAACACTATTAATACTTGAATATTTAAGTAAATATTTAGGAAACAGAGTAATGCTTTTATTTCCTTCTTAGGGATGCAAATCTCATTAAGATAAAATCTAATAACCATAACTTTCACAAATCTCATTGCTTTTTATTAATTTATATTTACTAACAAGCAGGTGTCATGATACAGTGATCCACATGTTTGCCTTACTTTGAATAGTAAAATATTTTACCACTTTACAGAAATTTATACTTGCCATACTATAAATTCTACTACTTGTATTTTTGAATAATTGCTTGATTGAGACAGGACCTCAGTCTGTCTCCCATGCTAGACTGAAGTGGCACAATCATAGCTCACTGTACCCTCAAATGCCTGGGTTCAAGTGACCCTCTTGCCTCAGGCTCCTGTCACTGGGATTACAGCTGTGAGTCACCATGCTAGCTTTTATTATTTCTAGAAGAAAATGGAACTAAAGTTCAAAAATTTGATTCTTGTTTTTTAGAAAGAGAGACATAAAGACAAAAATAGTAAACATGGAAAGAGGATTGAGTTTGGCTTCTGCTTCCATTATTTGTTAGCTTTGCAAAAGTTAGAAACTCCAACAAACTCAAATCAAATAAGGCTACAAAAAACATTTACCATGGCTGCTTCACTGTATTGTAGTAAATGAAAATAAACATGAACAAGTTTTCTAAGCCGTCAAATGTTATATAAAGAAGACAACCAGAATTAACTATGTGGTGTCCAATAGGAATTGGAGGCATTGATGTGAACACATGGCTTTATAGACATAGAAATGATTTCAAAATGAGTGTGCATAGACATGCATGCAATTTTTATATAGGCTTACCAGACATTTCTTGTGTGAACCAAGAGAGGTTGGGAGCAGTGATACCCAATAGCAATGGCCACACCTAGTGTCCAGATTTTGGGCCACTCTCTAATAAAAGGAAACAGAGATCCTTACAGAAATGATTGATTCTAGCCAGCACTGGGACCAGGAAAGTAGAAGATACACCCAGAATTATCCTGTTGTATAAGAGAGTACTCAATGAATAATAGGGACATATTAAATGCACACAGAAGGCAGCTTGATGAAGCTCCCATTGGCCAAATATGACACAATTTGAACATCAAAATTAGAAAACACTAACATATTGCAACATATTGAATTATAAAAGGGGACATGAGTCCATATTGATATAAATAAATGAATAAATCAAAAAGTTTCTGGAAAAATGGTGTGCTTACATAGTCTCAAAGTAACTTCCCACATAAACTTATTAAATATAAAGGAAAAACGAGTAACTTCACAATGGAGAAGGCTCACGGAAACAACCTTGATCAAGGAAATCAAAGTTAACATCAGTGATGATAAATCAAAATCATGTGCTGAGAAAAACATGACATAACTTCTATTTATTAAGGTGAAAGATTTATAACCTAAGTATGATCATTAGTAAAAGGCAGCAAAACCCAAAGTGAGAACATTTTACGAAATAACAGGCTTGTTATCTTCAAAATCATAAAGTCCAAAAATGTCAAAGAAGCCTGAGGAACTCTTCCAGTTTGACAAGTAAGCACAAAATGTAACTCTGAGCCGGCGCCTCGAGGATAGTTAGAGAAACCGGAACCTGGAACAATTGGTGAAACCCAAATGGGAACACCTGGTGAAATGTGGCCTGAAGTAAATGGGGTCTGAGAATTAGATGGCGATGGTGCATCTGTGTTTACTTCCTGATTTTGATGGCTGTATTAATAGTCCTTATAGTTGGGTAGGAGAATGTCCTTGTTAGTATAAATTCAAATATTTGGGGATGAAAGGCATCATGTTAGGAATTAACTCTCAAATAGTTCGGAAACAAAAGTTCTTTGTACTGTATTTTCCACTTTTCTATAAGATTGGGATTGTTTCAAAATTTTAAATCATACATAAGTTAATTCACATTATCATAAATAAATAGATTTATTCCCAAAATTCCTGGGTAGCTAGATATTCTCAATAGACTAAGACAATTTTGTCCCAATTCTGAAAAATATTCCCAAATACATACTTCCTCTGAGGCTCTCTTGAACAACATGAATATGTAAATAACATTTCAAGTATTATTATCAATTTTACACAAGTAATGACAATACCAGAAAAAAATGTTATGACTGGAAATATGTAAATTCTTTTGAAATTAGGACTTATGAGTATTTAATTACCAACCCTAAACAATGAAAAAATTTGAGTAACAGCCCAAGAGCAAGGCTCTAACTCATGATAAGAAAACGTAGAGAAATCAATATTTTAATAAAATAATTCCATGTTTATGATCTCTATTGAGAGAAATTAAAAAGAGAATTAGAACCCTTAGTGATTTTCTTTCCCAGTGCATGAGAAAGTTTATGATAGACGATAAGTGTTTAAGTCAACCCGACTTAAAACCCAGAATAGCTTCAGAAATTCAAATGCTATTTCTGAAGCCAAACTTTCAAAATTTTTTTAGAAAAAATACACCTTCTCCTCAGCTCTTCACAGTTGTCCTCTTGGAACTAGAGCACATTAAAGAAAATGTGTCATATTGTCTTTAATAATGTAGGGAGTGGAAACGAGGAACAAAATAAAGGGAATCGGATACACCTAAGTAATTCTGAAGAGAACATTTCACCATTTTATTCCACTCAGTAACGGATTTTATAGTTTTAAAGGCAAACTGTGGTAGGTATTTGTTTTATTTGAAGAGAGAAGACAGACTCTGAAAACAGAGGTAACAGCAGTTTTCTTTTGGGGATGTCTTGGAAAATAAAAAGATCAAATCTTAAAACACCAAACATCCTACATAAAAATGTGTCACTATGAAGAATGAAAGCTACAAGAGTATATGAACAAACATTTAAAGGTAACGTAAGTGTCTCAGAATATATTATGTATCTGTGGGGGAAATTTTCCTATAAATACACATAATTTTCTAGTTATGTGGCAAAATTCAGCCTGACTCTAACACCAAAGAATAATCAAACGGAATTAGTTTATGTTTGTCAGTGCAGGTCTTTCTTCAAAATCTTCGAAATCACAGACTGTCCGTTTAAGAAACTGCTCAAAGACATTTATAACTATTATTTATTTTTATAATTTTCGAATTTCCCTCCTTTTTTATATAAATTTACCAATCAAAATAATATATTTAAAAGCAAACTCTGGTGGAAATTAATTCACTAAGCTGTAAAATATCAAAAATATCAACAGGAGGTCAGATTTCTGGAAAATAACCTGATAGAAGAAAAATTATCACAAAATGGCCAAAACCACCATCAGAAGTTATATGAATGAAATCCCATATCCTTTGCTACTAGATAGAAGATATACCAAGTCCCCACATACATTCTAGAAGCTTGATTTTCTTCTTCAATAGTAGAGTAAACCCAGCGAATTAGAAAAAAGGATTCAGGCAAAAACCTGAGAGCATACATAAAGGAGTGTGGTGTTTTTCCTAAGAGCAAACAGGAACAAAGGAACAAAAGAAAAGTTTTAAAAGGCAGATACAAATGTGTGGACACTTAAGTGCCATAGGTATGTGTGTAGGTAGGACTGTCACTTATCATCAAATTGACATTTTGAAAAACACCATTTTAACTGCACTGTGAAAAATGCATTGGAGAAGGGCAAAGAAAAAAGAAAAAAGATGTAGGGAGGCCATTTAAGACGCTACTGAGCCCAGTGGCAAGATAAATTTGTACCAGAAAGACAGTAAAGGAGTTAGGGAAAAGTGAAAAGAGTTGAGAATAATTTGAAGGTCAGTTTTACAAGGCGTGGTGATATTCTGAAGATGAGGGACGAAGGAAAATCATCAGAGATGGCTTTCTAAAACTACATGATGGTTTGCATGATATATTTGCAATCATGTCTTCCTTTGGGAAATGATGTCACACATTTAAGGCACTTCTGAAACAGACAGTATGCCCCATGGGTAGCTGCCCTAGGGCAGAACACAGCCCCAAGCACAAGGCATCATCTGTGAAGTGATTTCTAGCTCACCTTTATCTTCAGCAGTTGGCAGAAAGAGCTGGCCTATTAAGGGGGCTGTTTGCCCCCTTATGTGCTTTGTCTCAGGGTGAAAGCAAGATCTGCTTCTGCCTATACATGTGAGCTCAGCATCCTCACTATGGATGTGTCAGGGCTTCCCTGGGCACTGGTCTAGAATGGGTTGGAGACACTCATGGGTTTGTATCAATTTTCTCCATAAACAGCTCTATTGCTGCAATCTGAAGACAGCTCGAGCATGCCAAGGTAGTTTCTCACTAGCCAGAGAAGAAACTCATGAAATATTAGAGTATGGTAGTCAATGGCTTCTCGAATAAAAGGATAAATAACTTGAGTTGTACTCCTATGAAGACACAGCATTAGGAATCTCTTTGTAGATAACTCATGGCTGTCACATTTTAATACATGACATGCCAATTAAATAGATACAAGTTTCCAATGATAAGATACTCAGAAGCGATGTAATAAACCTTTTTCTTTCATATTGCAAACAACCCAGAGTTGCTCATTTTCATTTAGTTGTAATAGACTGACATATTGTTATAAATTTAGGAAACATACAATCTCTAATTCTTAACAAAGTGACAGCAACTTGACAAGCAAAAAAGTTATCTCAGCCTTAAATTCACTGACATAGCAAACCAACATCTCCCACTGCTCCCCCCACAGCACAAGTGGATGGTTTTTACGTTTATCACAAGATTAATGCTCCTTCCATTGCTCGGCAATGATGGCTATGAGACTGCTGAGTAAATAACGTGTGTACGTTCACGAAAGGAAGAATGTGTATTTCAGCCACTGCACCCTAATATATAACCAACGTTATTTAAGTGTTCGTTGTTATAGAGATAAAATATTAATACTATGCGATACAGCTTTGTAAATTATACATAACAAGTTCTGTGGGCAAATTATAGTTATGTGGGGATATTTTATGTTTTCTCAGGAATTCAGAATAGCATATATTCAGGAATGTTTACTCAGTGAGAAAAAGACATTTTCAATTTAGTTTAGTTTGTTTTTTCCTAATTTATATCATAACCCACCCTAGTGCTGGTGACTCAAGCTTGAAAGCTTATAGACTTCCATTCACTGAGAACCTACTGGGGACGTCGTACATACCTAGTTGTTTGAATCGTGACAGATCTGCTCCTTTGACGATAAAAGCTGGGTCATACAATAAATCCAGTCGTTGTTATTTTAACTTTCAGGAGGCAGTTACATACAATCCCTCTTTCAAAGCTTAATCTACTTTCCTAAAGCATGAAAAGTAGGGTTCTAAAAAGAAAACCTTCCTGGGATATTGGCTGTCCTGTGCATCAGTACGGTAGAGATGTAAGAACATTCTAGCACACACAATCATAGTTCTTAAATGTTTATCTATCAGTTCAGAGGGGGAAAAATGCAGTGAGTCATAGACGTAAGACTACCCTGTTCCACGCTCACCTCTCTTTCACTCCCCAGATGTAATTTCTTTCTTCATTTTGAATTCATTTCTTGGCAGTGTGGATATTATTTGTTTTTAATACTCATATTCCATCCTTGTCAAAGAGACTGTTGTTTGCTCAGACACACAGTGACATGTTTCTTATCATTTAAATTCTAGCTATTCTAAATTTAACTCACAACAGAGTCAAACAGGTGTACCCAGACTCCAGCATCCCGACTAAGTTCATGAGAAGAGCTATTTCTTTTTGGATTCTTCTTCAAACGGCAGATGTTATATGGAAAACTTCTTAACAAAATTATTCATGAATTGTAGATCATGAGATAATTCTGAGGGAAACTATGTCATTCTGATAAAATATATGATACTATAAAGTCGATTATCATAGATTTTATCATAGTGATTTTTTAGAAGGCAGACCAACTGTTCTAAAGTCAAACTCACGCTTTTTCATAGATATTCTTAAGTGTTAACTGTTTTCAGTGACCTAGTCTACATCAACAGTATTATCTCATTCAGTTACTAAGGTACGTAGATTGCTACTGATTGATCACCATGAAATGTTCAAATGGTGTTTTTCAAGTTGAATGAATGAGTTGGACACTTGCTTATAATTTCTTAATAGTTGTTCAGGTTCAAATTATCATAGACATACTTTATGGTGTGGACTGGTAGTTCTTTAATTTGCCATTAATCCTGTTTAAGAAGAAATCCAGCATATTTTATACAAACTCCAGCTAAAACTGTGGATGCTCACTTTGCCCACCTCAACTTAGAGGGCCTCTGGCCCATCCAAGCACACGATACTACTAACCCTTTAGTTTCACAAAAAGATATACATGCTTGGCCTCAACACAAATCTGATAAAATCTGAAACTCTTCACTTAACCCACCACATAGTATTGATTTAATTTGTACCAATCAGGGATCTCAATCTCAAAACTGATGGTCAAAACAACCTGGCCAGAGAAACAATAAATATGGAGAATTAGTTGAAATACTGCAATTCTATCTATTCTTCTACACAATATAAAAAGGGTCCTTTGGGGAGCTAATGAATGAGAAAGCTGGATACCAGGACTGTTTTCTTTTGTCTGCTAGAGAATAGATTTAACTGAATTGTGTTTTGGTATAATTTTACAGGTTACCCCTGAGGACTTTAGCAAGCAACTTCCCTATGATGTTATAGAGTCAAACATGCATATGATGCAAAGAATATTCTTCACTATATGATAACGTCTTCATTCCAAAGAACTATGGGAGAAATCTTTTCCGCCTGGTCTCAGTCTTGGGAATACTTACGGTTTTTCTGAAGAACTGATTTGTTTTTATTTTATGGACATGGTACATATGTGTCACAGTTTTCTACTTTCTCACTTCCAGAGCTGTTAGGAGACTTAGAGCTAAAATTGTGGTCTATTTGGTAAAGACACAGAAGTCCTTGATATGGGCTGCTATGTGTGTTCCAACCTCACTCCTAACATCAACTTGACTTACTACAATATTTTTCCACTCCATCATCATACCATTTTATCTTGTCATACTGAAAATTCCTCTATTAGCTATTTTATATCTCTTTGAAGAAAAATTATGATAGACACAAACATAAATAATGTAGATCCAATCTTTTAAAAATGTCAAATGAGCAACCATGATGATTTTCAAGATGTCAGTTGACGTCCAAATGAATCAATCCACAGGTCCCAAAACAGTCTGAGAAATGTTAAAGTTACCTGCTCTTACAATAAACCGAAACAAAAAACTCATTAAAGTAAGCTTGTGAGAAAGATGTAAAAAAAACTTGATTTGGTAAACACTAACTTAAAGCAAGGAATAAAGGAAGAAGGGGATGAAAAGAGGAATAAAAGGACAGATTAAAGAAGCAATTTGTTTCTATTTCAGGAAAATCATTTTAATTCAAATATCAATCCATGATAAAATTGAAATGCTGAATATCCTAAAGATATATTAATATGTGTGTTGCATATATATATATAAATACATATAAGACACTTCATACATAAATTATATATAGGTATATATGTTGGTATAAAGCACCTTTTTACATCACTTTCAGAAAATTATATTCACATTTAAGAAACATTAAGTAGAAGTACTATTTGCTCAATTTAACAAACATTTGTTGAACACCTCTCAGACTCTCTGTATAAAACACTGTTTAGCATTTGATGGCTCCAAGAATGGTCCCTCAAAAGTCTTATAATACAAGGGTGGAAACAGGCATGTGAACACAAGGAAATCTATGAACTAATCAACTGCTAAGGGAGAACTGAGGGGCGAACAATGAATTTTGCTGGAGATCAGGGAAGGCAGGCCTAAAAGCATGAATACAATATTGTAAAGGGCCTTCAAGGCACAGGGCAAAGTATGATATAACACCAGAAAAGATAAAACAGATGTGAGATGCATTCACGGTGACACATGGCCACTGCTTGGATGCTTTCATGTGGGGACAGGGTTTGGAAGACAGTGTGGCAACACATGCTGAAGCATGATGGGAAGATGGCAGGCTGGGTCCAACCGTGAGAGTCTGGAAGGAATATGGGGTTTGTTTGGTAGGCAGTATGGAGCCAGATATTTTTGAACCAAGAAAGTAAAAGGGAAATCTTCACATTCTAAAACATATTTGGGTCAAAGGAGTGCAAAGGGTGAGGGACAAAAAGACCAATGAAGTGATTACTGTATTAGTTTTAATGCAAGATGATGAAGGCTATGTTTGGATATAATGTAATTCTAATTATGTTCGTAGGAAGAGAATGGAAGACACGAGCTAGAAACACATTGAAGAGTCATTCCATAGGCCTTAGGGAATATTTATTTTACTTAGGGAAAAACTGGAGTAAATCTCAAGTTCCCAGTCTCTTAGGTCCTTCGTGAACAATGGTAGGTAAGCAGGAATGATGTCACCGAATGTAAGAGATGCAGAAGAGATAGAGAAAGCTCAAAATTTGAAATACAATTTTGAGTTTTATTTATATAAAACTGACAGTTGAAATCATGTAGATTGGTAAAATGACTCAGCAAAGAATTTATAGTGAATAGAGTATGAGAAATAGTCATATTTAAAGGATTTTGCATGATGAAATAATTTCCTTTAGTAACCTAATTTGTTGTATATGGATTTAACACATTATATCATGTGGAATACTTTTATATACTTTGTAAATTAAGAAATATGTTGAAAAATGTTTTAGGTATATTTTTCATACAGTAATATTTTTGCTTATTCCTATGAAATAACCAAAACAGTGATGAGAAATTATGTTTTTTGAGTTGTACATTTTAAATATAGAGAAAAAATATATGTGGATATTTGCCTTATAAGGATGAGCATATTAGAAAATAATACAACTTTGAGCAGGAAGATAAAGTAAAATAAATGCAAGAAATAAACCCCAAGGGAAATTATTTAAATATGAAGTATAAAATTATTCAAATTGTAAATTATCCAGAAAAAACACCCAATAACTCTAATGTTAGCTTAAGATATTGAGCCAATATTTTAAATCATGCCAAAAGAAAGATGCCATTCTTAACTCTTGCTTCAAGCCATGCAATCATAGAAAGAAGGTGCCATTTCAAGAACTTTCATTTAGAATATCTATTATATATTCAGCTCCCCATTCACATATTAACATGGTATGAAGCATCTGAAAGAAGAGTAAAGTTAATTGCAGGAGTATAATACTAATGAACATCACTGATTAACTTGAACTGAACCAAGCTCAAAGCAAAATCATAATAGAATCATTCAGAATTGAAAAGAACAAACTAAAGCCTGTCTATTTTTTATCATGTTCCCAGGAATCTGAAAAACTAAAGGTCCAATCTATATTGTTAGAAAAAAGTACTTCCTATACAAGAACATGTTCTTCATATTATATGGGTTTGTATATTGCTCCAGCATTTAAAATAATAAGCCTTGGCCAGGTATGATGGCTGACACCTGTAATCCAAGCACTTTGGGAGGCCAAGGCAGGAGGACTGCTTGAGGGCAAACGTTTGAGATCTGACTGAGCAATATAGTAAGACCACGTCTCTACAAGAAAAAAAAAAAAATATCAAAGTGTGGTGGTGCACACCTGTAGTCCCATCTACTCAGGAAGCTGAGGCAGGATGATTTCTTGAGCCCAGGAGTTCAAGGCTTCAGTGAGCATGATTGTGTCACTGTACTCCAGCCTGGGTGACACAGCAAGAACCAGTCTCAAAATGAATGAATAAATAACATAAATTAAGGTCTACATTCTAATATATATATTTTTCAAGTCGCTAAGTTTAACAGGAGTATTTTACATGCATATAGTAGCCCCCACATTTGAAGTATTGTGAGTATTAAATGATTTAATGTATGTATGGCACTCAAAAGTGGATTTGTCATATACTAAATACTTAAGAATTTTACTATTATTATCACCACTACTGCTGTTACTACTATTACTACATTGTATTAGATGAATAGTAAAAAAATGTAATCTGTATTATTTATTTTAACTAGCTGCTCTTAAATATTTTAGGCCCAAAAAACATTTCAGTTGGTTTAACGACTTACTGGACTATACACACACAGACATATGTGTGCTTACGTGCATGCGTATTCTCAAACACAATATTTTTGAGTTACTGGCCATGTTTTTCAATCACCTAAAGCCAAATTCACAACAAAGAGAAAGCTAGAAATATGGAATTATATAATTGATAGCATAAAAGCCCAGCCCCAAGATTTCCTGAAGAATCCACTGGCAGCATGGTCTCCAGTGCTCACTTTGAGAATCCCTGACAAGAACACTCAAGATAGATCCAGTGCTCAGCTGTTCTGGTATTCCGACCTGGGTCAAGCACGCTAGACTAGAGAAATAAGAAAATGACAGCACCAGAGGAAGGCTATGAAAAGAATATTCTCTCCATGGACTTGCGTTTGTAGTGAGCCTGCTCTACAGCTGTCATAACAATTATTCACCACCAGCAACAGCAAAGTATCATTTCCACCTTGACAGCATGCTTGAATGAACTTCATTCCCGGCATTCCCATGGGAAAAAATGGTAAGACTATAATTTGGGGGTGGTTTCTCCTCAACAGATACCTTATTCCCTCAGAGCATTTTCACTTTCATTCTTCAGTAAATTATTTCAAAAGGTACATTTCTAATAACTGGCAATGCTTTCTTTAAGTAATCTTAACTTCTATAGATCCTGGGCCCTATGGACTCATATCACAAACATATTTTATAACTTAAAGTTTTTTTTTTTTTTAATTCCAGAAGCCACATAAGAAATTTTCTGCTTAAAATGATCATTCCTATCCAGTGACATTCAATTAGAAAGTTTGCATAATCTAAACTCATTTAATTTCATCTTTATATACTCCATACCTCATCCTTTTGTTGTATTCAATAATTAAAATCCTTATTATAGGTAAGAGAGTGTGTGACAGGTCTTTTTTCTTTTTCCTTCCTTTCCTTTTTTTTTTTTTTGTTTGCTTGTTTTGTAGAGACAAGGTCTCGCTCTGTCACCCAGGCTGGAGTGCAGTGGCATCATCATAGCTCACTGCAACCTCCAACTCCTGGGCTCAAGCGATCCTCTTGCCTCAGCCTCACAAGTAGCTGGAACTACAGGCATGTGCTGCCAAACCTGGCTAATTTTTTTATTTTTATATATATATAGAGAGAGACAGGTTCTTGCTCTGTCTTTCAGGCTGGAGTGCAGTGATATGATCATAGCTCACTGTAACCTTATATTCCTGAGCTTAAGAGATCCTCCTACCCGGGTCTCCCAAAGTGCTGGGATTACAGGTGTGAGTTTTTGTGCCTGGCCTTTTTTTTTTATTTATTTAAGACTAATGGTTCTCAACTTTGAAAGATTAACCAGAAAGCAAGACTGATAATTTTTCAGCAGCCTAAGAACCCAGTCATTATAAGTAACTTCAGATCATAACCTGTGTGGGAGATAACATGGTTATTTTCAATAACTTCATCATAAAGGAAAACCAACAACTGGCTTTACCTGGAAATTGCTAACAATATTTCTATAAAACTTATAGCTGTAATAATTCAATTTTCCAAATATAATAAAGATGATCCACAAAAAGTTGACTTTGAGAGTAACTCAAAGCAATGTCTCTTTGCCTGGAATAAACATGCACAGATTTTGCTGATATATAATCAGCAGAATCAAGCCCTGAAATAGATGAAACCAGAAATGGAATCTAGTCATCTCATTCCAATTAAAGAGAAAATCATGTGTTGAACTAAGCAAATAAGTGTAGATAAAAAAATGTATGTTGGGATTTGAGTACAGCTTTTCTGGTTGTATTCAAATTATAGCTAAGGCCCAAGTTGAAAACAAATAGTGGAAATTCTCTGCCCCTCTCTCGCCGTTTATTTTAAAGGATGCTATCAATGACCTAGACAACAAGGTGATGGCAACAGCCACTTCTTTCTTGCAGGGCTTCTGACATGTGACAGAACTGACCTATTACCAATAACCATAACCCTAGGAACATCCAAATCCAATCTCCATCTACACGAGAAATGGAGAAGAGGAAAAGTCAGTAGATCTTTGGAACATACATGGTGCTTTCTCTCTGGTAAAGTATTGCATAATTTGGGGTGCCTGTCAAAAAAGTAAAGTGTTAGCAGGTTTCTCTTCTTGCTATATCTGAGTTGACCAGGGTGAGAGATTTTTTGAGAGTATGACATGTGTTCTTGGATTTGGTATCTACTTTCCTCCCACAGTGCTATACAAAGAAGGCTCAATGTGGTATATGTAAAGCAGATAGAGGCATTCCCACCAACCCACTTCACTGTGCTCCTCAGAGGAAGAGGCCCTGAGGCATTCTTAGCTTCATGAGAAGATTCATGATGATAAAGGGGCCAACTGACAGGACACCTAACCAGAGAAGAGGTCAGGCAGCAAGCACAATGGCAGGGACTGAATACATATGACTGCCCTTCTCCAGGAAGGTTACAAGCAATGTTGGAGGCAAGAGAAAGCCAAATATGATCACAAGAATACATATTCCTCCCTTTGTCCTCTTTGGTAGACTGAAATGGCCATAAACTCTTAATTCAGAGTTGGCCATATGACTTGCTTTAGATAATGGGATATCAGTAAATGTCACAAGTAGATACTTGACAAGTCACTGAGCATTGGGGTTGCTTTTATGAACCCTATGACCGTCACCATGTACACAAGACTTCCAGATACCTGTGGTCCAATTGCCTCTGTCCCCAGAGACAACAGCCTGCCAAACCCCAGACATGTGAATGAGCACATTCTGCATTACCTTGCTATCAGCTACTCTGACCATGATCTCTGATGCATGAGAGAGCCTGCATAAATCAGTCAAGCTGGCCCAAACAAGAATAACTGCCCAGGTAAACCACAGAATTTGAAGGGTCATGCCATGTTAACCTTAAACCAAAAGTTCAGCAAAATATGAGTGACCTGTATTATAAGGTATATTATATCATCCCACAGATAACAACTAAACTCAGATCCTGAGTCAACTTAAACATATTATGACACAGATTTTGTTAGGCTGTGCCTAACAGCCAGAGATATTAGTGGAAGACAAAAAAAAAAAAGAAAAACATATATACAAGAAAGCCCTGTAGGGAAGCAGAAAATAGTCTATGTAGAGTTGCTCTGACCTTGACCAGTTTGTAACAGCTCCGACCATGGGCCTGAGTCACCTGCTTTGGCATGAAAACAAGCATCAGTTTGCTTTCCCTTAACTTCTCTTCTGGTAAACTGAGGAAGTGGAGTGCATTAAGTTCATTCCAAATTAATTAGTTCAACCCTTCATTTATCAATCATTTTATTACAGATATCTACTTTATGCAATCAACTGCACCATCTACGAGGAGATAATAATGATAAATAACACAGATTTAGAAAAGAAATGGCAAAGGGGAACTAGAGTGTATGTTATGATAGGTATACAGCTAGGCATTGTAAAATAAATAATCTTTTTCTACCCACAAAATCCTATAAGAATCATCATTCTTACAGATGTATTAATATGCCTAGAGAAGCTATATAACCCTATTTTAATAAGGTTCGTAACCGTGTTGTTTGTGAATTCTATCCCCACTTAAGGAGATGGAGCATCTATAATACAAGAAAGAAGGAGGCAAGCCTTCGAAGAAATTCAGGCGGGAAAGAGTTCAGATTATAGATGAGGAGGAAAGGATTTAAAAAAAAAAACAAAAACCTTTATTAACAAAGATTTTTAGTTATGTTTTAAAGAGTAGAAATAAATCGGATATTGTTGGAAATGGAAAAAAGGTCATTTTCATGTGTTTTATATCATATATTTTATTATAGAGAATTTTCAAATATGGGAAAGTAGAAAGTAGGGGAAAAGGTTTTGTTCCTCTTTTAAATCTAGCCACTAATAACCTTTGGGTCAAGGTACTTAAACTGGGAGTGTGGTTTGTGCTGGGTAGAGAGGTACGTGGCCAGTCAAGAAAAAGTGTAACAAGTGGTTTGACAAAGAAGCCACTCAAAGACCAAGGGTGGCACCTATTTTTTTAACAGGCTAAGGAATGGACTTTGAGTTTCAGGCTACTGAAGTGGACTCAGATGGCTACGTATTAACGGAAATATAATTTTATAAAGGTTTTGTTAAAAAATAAAGCTAATCCTGGGACAGAAATTCATTCCTTGTCCAAGGAATGTTTACTATGACCTGTGGGCCTAACCACTTTGATACCACTGTGGAGGTATCAAAGAAATATGTGAAGCACATTTAAGTCCACAAACCTCTGAATACACTAACATTTTTGTGTTTTTGTACCTTTTCTATCATTTTTAGATGCCTCAATGTAAGAAGAGTAAGTTGATTCAAGATCAGAGTCCATCACCTTGAAACTGAAGTCTCTTTGTACCTATGACTTACCTATTGAAAATCTAATGGTGTGTATGTGTATCCTATAAATATAAAATTCTTCTCCAAGATATTAGCTTTTAATTTGCTAAATCTTATTCTATCAAAAGAATAATATTTTCTCCCATTATGATATACTAAATTCCCAGAAAAAAATTAGATGTCCCCTCAAATGTAAGACTCAAAGAGAGAAAAAAACAAACAAAACTCTTGCTTTGTGATCACTCATACTTTAGCTTTGGGAAGATGAGAGTTAATGCAGAAGACGTCAGTATGCTTATATTGAGGAAGATTTTTATTTTAATGCATGTGCTTTTCCCCTTGGAGAGTTTGATGTTAAATACTAAACCCAAATTTTTCAGGGGAAGCAGTGGCTTTAAACGGGCAGAGTATATCATAAGCCTTGCTGCCATCTGGTTTTGCATCATCTTCCTTTGGACACCTCTGCAAAACGTGATTTTGTTTCTATTCTGGACACAATTTAGAATGCAGTTTCCTAAGCTCAGGCAGGGGCAGTGAGGGGTCAATGAAATCTGAATGGGAAGGATGTCTTGTCCACATAAGA
>CAUYRT010075509.1:0-28484 GCA_963574885.1 Lepilemur ruficaudatus
TAAATTCACTGAAAATCATTTAATTGTACACTTAAAATGGAGTGTTGGTTGTACGTAGATACAGTTGGAGCACTATGTATGTACTCTCTGGACTACTTTGACAGAGTAGATTTTTAAATGTAACAAGATAAGTCAACTTGAGTTGTAATATATTTTGGGAAATCAGCTCACTATAAATTGTGACTGTAAACATTATACTGTAAATGCTTTGTAGTTTTCCCCCAATAAAAAAAAATTAAAAAAAAAAAGAAATAAGAAATAATGTTAAACTAATATTGGTGTTTTAATCTTATCAATGTTCACCTTTATAAATTTGTGAAATGCAGCATGTGAATTAATCTTAATTTCTTTGGTGGACATAATAATTTCTATGGATATGCAGCTTCTAAATGACAACTGAATGGTTTGTCCACCTTCCCTTTATGTCCTGGTTGTTTGTGATTGACTAGGTAAAACCTATTTCTTCTTCCTGGAAAAGTTAATTTTAGCTTATGGAAGCTTCCAACTTAGGCCTCTTCTCTACTGGGTACCTTCGCTCTCAATCCTGTCTTCCTACCTTAAACATGTAGTTTGGCTTCACTGAAATAAAATTACCACATCTATCTGCTCCCCAATTTAAAGCATGTGTTCCCTCAACACGCACATTTTCTTTCAGGTTCAAAACTCCAATTCGCGTGTGCTCCGAGGACATTACCAAATCTTTCCTTCCCCCCCCCCCCCGAAACAGAGTCCCGCTCTGTTGCCCTGAGTAGAGTGCCATAGCGTCAGCCTAGCTCACAGCAACCTCAAACTCCTGGGCTCAAGCATCCTCCTGCCTCAGCCCAAATCCTTCCATTCTTTAAGGAATATGATGAACTAGCCATACGCTTTACCTCATATCTTTTGTTCTTTCTGGGATACCTTTTTCCCCTGGTGAACTTATACTCATCTACTCATCTTCCACGGTACAGTGCAGACTCTAACTAAACTTTCTCCTACAACTTTTCACTCTCAGACAGAATTAATTGATCTCAAATGGTTTGTTCAGTAACACTTTTAAATTATTGCTATATGTTTAAAGGTTTATTAGATTTGGTTTATAGGTCTTTCCTTCCACTTTTTATCTTGAGTGCTACTTGAGGCTGGCTGGCATGACTTTACCTATTTAAATATCCTTTTTGACATTCTAAGACAGGCACTCAATCCTTAATTGAAATCCCTTTTTGCAATATGCTAAGGTATGCTATTAATAAATTATTGGCAATATGCTGGAAGATGGCTAAAATAATGATATTATGGTTAATAGAGACATATTGGTAATACCATCAATGTCATTATCATCATCCTGGAGACAAATGTATGGTTTTACTGAAAACCCATGAAAAGTATTACCCATGAAAAGCAATGCTCAAACACTGTAACATTTAACTAAAAAAAAAAAAAAAAAAAGATGTTTGCTCTATTCAAATCATGAAATGCACATTGAGATGCATTGTTTATGAGATTTCCTTTAATACCCTGATATTATTTCTTTTGATGACTGATAATCTTTCTTCCCTCTATTTCTCATATTATATTATTTTCATATGCCAGTAATTGAACCTTTGGATCTACATGGTAAGCAGTGTCTCACAGTCCCACTGTGAGTAATGGTTATAGTCAATTTTTCTATACTCCATTCATGTTACAATCTGACATCCGGTGAAAGGACTATATGATATTCTCTCAAGTTTCAACACTTGTGAGGATGTGTGACACAAAAATAAAATGAAACAGTCTATATTAAATCACTCTGGTGAAAACCTCATACAAATGTAGACATGATCATTTTCAAAGCATTTAAAAACATTAATTATATTGGCATTTGTAATATGTCACCTTGATTCTCTTAAATTATGAATTTTAAAAGCAATCCAAAGGTATACTTAACACATATATTACTGGTTACCATTAAGAACACATTCAGTAGAGAAAGATTATTTGAGTTTAATTTCAAATCTATTTCTTACCAGATGTGTGCCTTTCATAATGATTGTGTAATATATGTCTACATGTACACCTTAGTTTCCATCCAATATATTCTAATACACATAAAACATAAGAGTGCTTGGTACATTGTAAGTACTCAAAATAGCTGCTACTGTTATTATCTTGTCTATTGATTTTGAGTATTGATCCTTTTGACTCATTATCCTGGTTTGCATTCTTTTAATCAACTGTCTGGTGTCTCTATTACTATCAACTATTCATATCAAGTATTCTATGACACCATCAATTGTTCTAAAGAATAATTTAAACAAAAGAAATACACTTTTTAATTATATTAAAATTGAAAATTTATTTAAATACTTTGCATTCAAAGCTACATCATAGGGACCGCTACCGCTACCACTTGACTATATTTAAAGATCTTCTACAGAAAAATTGTTTCAGACAGTTTTTATTTAGTCTTTTAAAATTCAAGCATTATGTTAGAGACAGATATCTGCAAAATAGATGGATCCTTTTGGTCCATCAGAGATCCTGCTTTGCGTCCTGATTAAAACTATCAGTAATTTCTAAATAATACATACAAAGCATTTCTATCATAGTGAAATAATTAAATTGGATTTTGGGGATTAGACATGTCTTATAAATATAAGGAAATATTATTCTTCTAACATAGATAGTTTGACTGTGGAGTTTTTTCTAACATGTAGCTTTTTTTGGCAACACACACACACAAACTACATTCCTTTTTTATTTATGATTACTGCTTTTACTCTTTTGATTCTTCTTCTGAAAAATGAAGACTTCGTTACTATGATCATCTTTTAAAAATAAAAATATACTATAATTATGAACTTAAAATTTCAGTTTGTACCAGCAATGTTGATTTAACATTAACAACACTTTGGAGGTGTAGACACAATCTTCAAGTATAGTTGATTATAAAATAGGTGTATATACCTCTCCACCCTGTATTCAAAACAAGCTATTTTAGCTTTAAATGTAATTGGACAGCTAATATTAGTATTCAAATTCTGGGCTTTATACTGTAGACTATTTGATTTGAACAGTTGACACATTTTTGAGATGCTATATCCATCACTGTGCTAGGTTCTGTAGGCATTGGGAATCATCGCCAGTAATACTACAAGAAGAAATAAAGCTATAAAATGAGGAACATAAATTTATCCCAAAATGCCAGGAGTTATGGCCTTACCCTATCACATACTATTTTTTCTGCTTAAGGATTAGAACAAAGTAGGATGTTTCAACTGAAGATATAAAGTTAAATATACTACCATATTATTTTATAGTCAATATGTGTTCAATAATATTTATCGGACACTTAACACAGACTATTCAGGGGCATATCATATCTCTAATGCCTCTCAGACTATAGGAACTCAAAGAGATTTGCCATATTATTAAAAAAAAATGTTAGGGAATCATCCTTTATCCTGACAAGAATCTGGAGCAATTCCTGTATCTGGTAAAACAGAATACGGCTTTCTCACAAGTTGGTAACAATGAGACATTCTGCTTGAGTGGAGATGGAAAAAAATGATGTGTGAAAGAGAGTCATTGGAAAAGCATGGGAAAAAATTGGGGAAAATAGTGGCAATGAAAACAAAAAATTTAATTGAAACAAAAAAAGTAATTATTTTTAATCATAATTTATATAGGTAGTTTGGAAAATATGGATTTAATTTGACTTGAATTTTACTTATTTTCAAACTCAAGCATGCTGAGAAAAAGCAAATCAAGACAGCTTTTAAATGTATGCTTCTACTAGTTATTTTCCTCTCATTTGGGCCCTTTTTGTTTACTAGATTATTACTTATCCTAAAGTAACATCAAATTAAATTTAACTACCAACAAAAGGACAAGAGAAATCTTAGTGATAATATAGAGCTTCAATTATCCTAGAACATATTCTACAGTGTATAATTAATTTATCAGCATAAAATAAACTTTGAAGTCTCTTAAATAATAATGTACAGCTGAATTACCTTCACTTTTTAAGCTGACATATCTAGTATATTTGGATTCTTTATCTCATGGATTTTACAATATCTGTTTTGAATTAACAAAATTTGGCAAATGTAATTGACTTATTTATCACCACTCGAATTTTAAAAGCCAGGAATTATTGTTCTTAAAATGTCCCACAAGGTTAAATAAAATGCAGAAAAAAAAGTCTCTTGCATTTTGGTTACTAAATTTAATACCAATGAGCTAAAAAATTCAGAGCTGACAGAGAGGGATGATTTATATGAAATCTACCTAGCAGTGATTTAATTAATAAGGTAGCCCTATTTAAGTGAATATTCCTTCAAGCCTGAGATATTGGTTGAAAATATATTACTTTGCAACCTATAAGTACACATATATTCAAAAATTTAAATCTTATTTTTCAAGTAAGCTTTATCAATTAGTGCCAAAGAAAATAGTACAGTAAAATTAAATAGTTAATATGTGAGTGGACTTATTATATGCTCACCAGTTTGACAATAGATACACTATTGACAAATTGGGCAACTGTCGGCAGCTTTATATGTAATGGCTTGGAAAAATACCATGTAACTTTTTTATTAATTTTATTATGAGTTTATGAATTGAGAGATAAATTTACAAATTTCAAATAAATTTATAGTTACTCAGTATTACTAGTTCTTCAAAACTCTAATGAACTCTCCAAGGATCTCTCCTTAAACTTTTCCCCTCCTTGACTTCTCTTGTGATGTTTACTTAATTAACCCATCTCTCCTCAATCAGCCAACAAGTCATCCATTTTCACAGTGTCTTCATGAACACACAAGAATCTCTTATTATGTGATCCTGTCATCATACATTTTATGTATTTATCCATTTATGAAATTATAATCTCATTCTTACATTCTTTGCTATCCGTTCTTAGCCTTCACCCCTGTGAAGAAACTGCTTACCAATGACCATTTAACTATCAGATGTTAACCAGACTTTATCATGTTAAACCTCTTGAAAAATATCCTCTTGTTTTAAAAATCTTACAACCTTGGGAAAGCCATCTAACTCTTCAAATTTGAATGGTTTTACCTGTATAAAAATTTGGCATCTGGTTTTAGGTATGCCATAAAAATAACTGAAATAATATGTGTAAAGGAGCTACCGCAAAATAAAGAGTCAATAATGATAATTATTACGTTGTTTGCTATCATAGCCTTCCATTTAGCTTCTCTGTATCTAATCTCTCCTCTATTCAGTCATCAAACTTTCCCACCACTGATGATTTGAAAATACTACCCCCAAGCTTAAATATCTTCAAAATACCTCACTTCCCGTAATGCAGATTCAATCCTTCTTTCTAGCTCAAACATATACTATTCCACAAAAGCACTCAGTAAAATCAGGATGTTCCTACTTCCTTTCACTTGCTTCTGTTACTTTGCTTTGCTTGAAATTTAGTTCTTCCACCTCAATTCTTCAAAAGTCTGCTCATACATTAAGGTACGTAAGCTCAGATATGGACATCGTAATGAAGTTTTCTTTAATCACACCAGTGAGAAATGAGTGTCCCGTTCCTATGATTGCCTATAGCAATATCTTTAAGACAGTTTGCACCAATCTGCTTCCAGAAATGTAGATATTCTATCCTCTTTCAGCTCTAGAAATCTTCAGTAGACTTTAATTGTTTATTTTTATATACCTTATATCATTTAAGGCTTGCAGAAAGTAGTATGCCAAAGTATTATAAAATATATGTATCCATTCTACATACATATGTTAGTTATTAAAATATCATTATATAATTATAACTTTATGTTTTTATTATAATAAAAAATGAAAGGGTGGTTTTCTTATCTCAGATTTTGATGTGATGCCTTGGCTACAGAATTTTCATAAGCATATCAATACTCTAATATGCACATATGTTTATCATATATTAATATTACTTCAAAATTTAGAAATATTAAAATCATGATTCTATAGAAACAAAGCTGTGGGCATTAAGATTTTGCTGTGCAATTATTATCTTCCTGTTGTTGGGAAATATGAAGACAGGGAGCAAGTGTGACCTAGAGAATTCTAGCATATGAAAAGCAGTGTCGGGTGGTAAACAGTCCATTAAGATTATTGGGAGACTTTTACACCACACAGAGGAGAGTTCAAATCCTATTTACTGGCTTTAAGACACTCAGTGAGTTATTTAATGTCTCCACACTTTCCTCATAGAATAAATAGGTGCAGAGAAGGTTGTGCAAAGAAGAAAGGGTTGATGTCTATAACGCCCTTAGGACCATGCAAATATTCTCAGTCTATATTAGTTGTATTCGTTGCTGCTGGTATTATTATTAAGCCAAATTTCCAATTGTGCCTAAGTGGAAACTACCCTAGGAATTTGTCTGAAGCACAGGAAGGGAAGCATGTCTGCCTCAAGAACTTTCTTGTCCAAACACTTTTTAACTATTAAAAATTCACAAGTAGACTCATCCTGCCATGAGACTTTATCTTACAGGTTCTTTACTCTGCAAAGGGTTTTTTCTGTTAACACATGAGGTGGTCATATGTTATTGTACATAGATCCTTTACTAAAATCAGGTGTAGCAAAGAGGTAAGTAGAGTAAGAATTACATGTCCTGGAGGGCTGGTAAAGGAGGAGACAGAGAAATCAGAAAGACAAGTATAAAGACAAATTTATCTGCATCACAGCTTATCCACTCTTAAGGGTCCTGGAGCATCCTCATAAAGGGATAGAGCTATGGGTCCTCATGGCGCAGCTCCCTACCAACTCTTTCTTCATGGTCCTGTGTTTGCAAAGGCAGCACAGGAACATAGAAAACACTGGAGGAGTGTCTGGATTCTGACCTTCACCCAGCAGTTCACCATCTGTATAATTTAACCTCATTTACCCTGCTTATTTATCAAATGATGGGATTGGATCCTATGAGCTCTAAAATTCTTTTCCGTACTAAATCTTGTTACTCTTTGATTATACCATCCACAGAAATGACAGAAGTTCTTTATAGCACTTACACTTGCATTCTAAAAATCCTTCTCATTTAATTCTATGGATATTTGTTCCAAGGATTAAGTTTTGAGAATATAAACATGAATATGTGTTACTCAAAATACCAGAAGGAATTTGCCTCTCTGAGTTTGTATGAGGTCCTTCAGTTGTACTTTTGTCATGCTCTTTATAGTTTATTCTTCTTAGACTAGCTGGGGGCTCTTTAATTTCATCCTTGGGTCGTATACACATATTACTGGTATTTTTAGAAGCACTTTATGAGTACAAAATCTATTCCCTGTGCCCTCATCAATTTGAAATTACCATTTTAAGGCTGATTAAATAAGGATTAGTGCCAATGTTCTACTTATTAGGCTGTGTCTTCAACTGGAACTGATGATGTAGTATTTGTCAATAACTAGTTCACAGCCTCAAATTCCACAAAAAGGAAACCTTAGCATCAGAGTCCATCTGTCTGAAAATTTTAAGGCAAGCTTCCATGAAGAAGAAAGCCATCTATAATATAATGATATAAGCATAAAGTGGCATGTAACACAGCTGTTTGATTACTGTTGGGAAGGTGACTTGCATTCCCCTTAAGCCCTCTATCAGAATCCAGCAGTGATGGATTGAATTCCTTTTGCCTTAGCATGATGATGGATTACTTCAGAAGGATATATAAGAATTGGAGAATCTAGGGAGAAATTAATTAACATCACCACAAAAAGATGGTAGCATTGATCTTTAACATGAGATTGATCCAAGGAGTTGGTAAAACATCCATTAAACTTTCTGAAAGTATAAACCATCAGGCATTCCATCTGAGCTTTTGTTCAATGACACTGAGTTCATTGTTGTGTAGCAATTGTAAGATTCAAAATTTATATAAGCTACCAGGTATTATAAACATGCACACACATAATTCATATGAGTGAACTAATACAGTATGTCTTGATGTATGGTTCATAATGCACAATTGCTAGTAGTGGTCCTTAGGAATGATCCTGACTGAGTGAAAGAGTAAAGGGATTATTAGGTGGAAGATACGTTACAAGGTAGTGGGAAAGGGCACTGGATGTGTGATCAGATGAGATCATGCCTCAGCACCGTAAGACAGCCATGTTACTGGTCTCTCTGAGCACAGTTCCTCTACTGTAAATATTGTCATCTGCTCTGCTTATTTCCCTGTGTGTATGCATTAAGTTGAAATAAAATAATACATTTAGAAGCTTACAATACATATAAAACATTAAGTAAATTAGGTGTATACAAAGAATACACTATCTTTTCTCTTCTACATATATTTATTAGGTGAATGATAATTTTCCTTAGGAAAGGAAAAGGAAAGGAAAGGAAAAAGATACTAATTTTTTAGTGGAAATAAAAAACTGGTTTAGGAAAATATTTTCTACATCTCAACCTTTTTATGACAAAATGTAAAGAGAAAAACAAATGCAATGATAGCTTCAAGACACTTTAAAGGACATTTTTTCCTATTAAAAGTGAGGATTAGGAAGTTAGCAAAAAAAGTTAGTAGAAATCGTTTTCTTGATGAGAAGACAGTCTTTAGAATCTAGTCTATTTATGGTTGTATTGGTTAATTTAGAAGACCCATATTTGCAAATATGCAGGCAAATTTTAAAACATATATTTAAGTATACTGCTTAAAATTCAACTCAAGGTGAAATGAAACAACATCACAACCAAGTAGAGAGTAAAACACAGAAGGTACTAATAAAACTAAAATTGATCTGCCTAAGAGACAGGTGCTAAGCCAGTGAAAAGAGGTTAGTGGCTAATAACAATGCACAGCTCCTTCGTTTCCCCCGTTTTAAAAAAATGTTTAGTTGAGTAATGGCAAGCAAGTTCCTAAGGGAATTATCCAAGAAGACTGATAGAGTCCTGTGAGCTGACACATAAGTTTGTTCTTGAAATTGATAAAACACAGGCTGAGAAATGTGGAGAAAAAAATAATAATAAAAAGGAGAATTAATTTTAAACGCTTTGTTTGCAAAGTTAAAGTATGCTAAAACATGAACTACAGACTATGCTTCTCATTCTCCTCAAAAGGAAAAACTGTCCATTTCACTCTTAAAAGACAGACTAGGAATTGAGTTTCACATGATTCAGTAAGGGTAGGGGACTCTTCTACTTCTTCATGTATTCAAGAATTTAAACATACATTTCAGATCTATTACATGCCAGACATTGTACCAGGTTCTAAGGATACATCCATGAATAAAATATTGTTCTGGACATTAAGAAATTTGTCAGCTGGAAAGAGATGTGGCATGAACAAAATAATTGAATTAACATGATTAGAAATATGATAGACACCATAACCTGGTGCATATAGTGGGCTTTACTTAACTCTGCTTGTGTAAGTCAGTACAAACACAGAAAAGACCACCAAAGAGGAAAAAACAAAACCAGACAAACACTGCAAAGGGGAGAACAGAAATCTAGGAAGTTCAAAAAAAATAGTTTCTTGGAAACAATGAATTTGAAATGTAAGAGCGAGAGTATTACCAAGAGTCAAATGTAAGTTGTACTGAATAAACAATGTGACTGAACACCTTTGCCAGAATTAATTGTGAAATTAATATTCACATTTATTAATAAAAATACCTTTGCTGATCTTGATGGTAGTGTTGCTGACACTTTCACCAGAGTATTTTTCAGAGTTCTACTATTGAACTTAGATTAATTTGGTTCATGAGAATCAAATACAGGTATGAGCGTCCTGTTACACATATCCTATTTTAAATCACATGTTCAGCAACTAAGCTAGGAGAGACTCAGGCTCTTTTTAGTCTTTAATGATTAAATAACCTAAACTTTTATAGAAAATAGCAAATCTAGAAAAAGTCAATATCTCAAGATTTTAGAGGATGCTATAAGATTTGTTATTAGATATGGAATGTAGAGATTACAACTTACTTTGCAAGAATGGCTGAAGATTTCTGTAATCTTTTCCATTTCTCTCTCCATCAATATTCAGTTACAAAATAAAGGTTGCTTGATAGAACTCCTTCGAGCAAAAGCCAGCTAATTTAAAACTGTTTTGTCCTAAATCATGTTCTTATATTTCCTAGGGTAATTTGTCACAGAATTTCATAGTAGTCATCAAGATAATTAAGTTTTAAAACAGGTTCTAACAACAGGGAGCTTTGGAAAATAAATTAAAGGGGTTTTATATAACCACATTTTATTTAAATCCTCAACTGTACACTCAAACAAATTTACCTGCTTAATATTAACAGACTTACATTGCTACGTATGAATAAAAATTCAAAATTGAACGCCTTTAATCATAATTGCTTTTAATTCTAAGTGAAAGTTTAAATTACAACAGTAGCCATTGAACAGAACAATGTTTGAAGTTGTTTCCTGCTGACAGTTTTAATTTGACTAGCTTTGAATTTCTTCTGGAGGCTCTTAAGATTTCAGCTGACATTGCATCAATTTTAAGTCTCACTTCTGATTAAATAAATTTAAATACATAAATAGAAGATGTGAGGATAACAACTAAAGAAAACAGAAATGGAAAAGTTGACACAATTAAAGGGAGATATGAAGTAATATATACAACAGGCTCATAAAAATTGTTCTTGCAAATACATAATAAATGAATACAAAGAAAGAATTCTGAAAGAGAAGTAAAGAATTAGCATAGGGACATGCTCTAGAAAAAAAATAAACAGATTCAAATACTCATTAACCTGGAAATAAAAGTTTTAAAAGTTAGTATAAATTAGCCAAAAGAAGAAAAAACTGAGTAAAGATTTTGTTGTTTACAAATATGACGATTTTAAATGGAATCTGTGAGTAGATCTAAAATTGGAAGTATTCAAATGATTAAAAAAAATTCCATGGAATGAAGAAATGTCATATTTTGAAAAACTGTAGTTTAATTGAGTTAATAATGTGTTGTGATTGCAATAGAAAGGGTTATCTTCAACATATTTAATATAAATTCCCTTCTGATGAAAACTCTCCTCCAGTAAAAGAGAAAATAAATGCATATAAAATTAACATAGCTTGTATAGTATGATTTCAAAATTTATATTTCTTAATATTCAGTATAGAAAAATATCACAAAGTCTCATCTTCAACATATTCCACTTGAGAGCAAATGCCATGTATGTGTGTGTTACACACTATGTTATATACCATACTATGTGCACACATATGCATAGTATATTGATTGCTTTTATCCACTCACCATGGCAAGATAGACAGAGATCTGTAGATAAAGAGATAGAGCTGTACAAATAAATACAGACATATGTATATGAATATATAAATATGGAGGCAATGGTTTCTAGGGGATTTATCTCTGTTTCTATCTTCATATCTTCATGTTCTCTAATTTCAGTGATCATATCTATCTATAGAACTGAATTCAAAGTCAAGGGATATTATTATAATTGCTATTCCACACCCATCTAACTATCCTTCCATTCTGTCTTAGAATTAAATTAATTTGACAAGATTAATTGTTACAGTTCTATAGAGTTGACCCAAATAACCTATGTAAATAGAATATAGCATGACTCGGGTGGCTAGATATTTCCAAAATAATTCATACTGATTCAAAAGCCTTTGTTGTTGATGATGATGTTTTTGAGGCAAGGTCTTGCTGTTTCCCAGGCTGGTTTTAAGCTCCTGGACTCTAGTGATCCTTTCATCTCAGCCTCCTGAGTTTCTGGGGTTGCAGGCTCAAACGTCATTTTTGTGATATATTTTTATTTGGTTATGTGTGGTGTTCTGAGAATTAACAGTATTTTAAAGAAAAACAAAAAAACATACTGTGAATCACAAAGAGTTTAGAAAACTGTCTTATTTTAGCATCCTGATTCTTGATCAACTCCTTGTGAATGCATATTCCATGCTCAAGGTTCTAAGAACCTCAATCACATAAAAAGCATATGCATTCTAGCTATCAAGTACCTTTTGAAGCATATCAAATGCTTTATTTCATTAATTTTAGACATCTTAGTATTAAGTGTCACTCATTTACTAATGCATTATATCATGCTACAAATACTTAATGAGCATTTACTCTTTTTCAGGCATTCAAAGCACTGAGGAACAAGACAGATTCCCCACCTTAATGGCATTTACAGAGCTACAGCACTTCACTTAATTCCTTAGGGTCTTACCTAGTTCATCTGAAAATGCCTAAATTAATCTATTACTGTCAAATTTCCTTCTATGTCTAAAATTTTGATTGTTGTGGAGAGGTAGGCTATATATTGGCATTTGAATCTATTAAGATACTTAAAATGGCAAAAGATTTTATAGATGGCATTGTACCAAGCAATAATTTGTATTTCAAAGTTGAAATATTTTATCAAATAATCTTTACTTTCCTACAGAATTACACAACACTTAAATATTTCCTACTTTTAAATTTTCTCTTTTTATCTCATCCTATGTAAAGAAATGGCCAAACCCTTAAAAATTTCAACCTTCCTCTTGAAACTTTTTAAGGCTAAACTTAAACTGATTATGTATATAATTCCTAGGCACATTTAAAAATAATTTTTTAAGTTCAGCTAATTCTTAGTGTGCATTAGAATCAAACAGTGGCATCTGATAATGTCAACTAAAAATTTCCTAAAATAATTTCTAAGTTTTATGGTCATTTTTGCTGTTCTTGAAAACACACTTACTTTTACCAGACTCTTGTTCATCTAAAATCAATTGGGATCTTTATGGTCTTATATCTGACAATAATCTTGCTCCTAAGTTTTTTAAAGCATGTGATTTTTATGGGGTATAATTTTGACAGAAGATAATTGTGGGTATTGACATGGTTAGAATACATCAGCTCAAGCCATGCCAAAGCAGTACATTTTTGTTGTAAACTTTAGGAGTAGGAAGAAAGAAAGGAAGAATAATGACAATGCATATAAATGAGGATTTTTATGCACAGGAAGAATGTAGAAAGAGCTTTGGATTTTGGACGGAGTTCCAGCTCTGCTACCAGCCATCTATATGACCTTCTGTTAGATGATTAAACACTGTAAAATGATAGGATAGTACTAGATGATCTTTAAGATCCATTCCAGGTAAAAAGACTGTAATTCCAACCATAATATAATGTTATAATTTAGCCTTTAAAAAATATCCAAGTCCTAATAGTGGCCTCTAGTCCAAATAATTGCTAACCTTTGCTCTGCGACAAATATAATTTTTATATCAAATAATTCTAGAAGGTAGGGACTCAAAGGATAAAAGAAAATGAATAGGTCACATTGCCAAAAGGAATGTTTAGGTGGATAACAAATCAGGTATTTGCACTAAATGCAACATGACAATAAAGAAAGGTCAATGCTATTGTGGGTTACACAACAGCAAACATGAGATGATAGTTTTCCTTTGTGTAACTCAGCATTTGAAGTAGAAAGTTAAATATGACTCTTAAGCGTTAGGAATGATTTGTTTAGTAAAATCCAACAAATAAAATGGGCATTTCCTTACATATTATAGAGGTCCTTAACATATACATTGATAAAATCTTTGATTAAAATATATATCTATATATGTGTGGATATCTATAACTCTATGTATATTTAAGTATATATATGCATGCAAATCCATTCATTATACAGACAAATATGAAAGTTAAGCAATTTCCACAAGAATAATCATTAGGATGTAAATTAATTGAATGCCAGGATTTTAAAATTAATTTTTCTGCTGCATCATCAGCATCTAGAACAGAAAGTCTGACACATAGTGGATGTCAGTAAATGTTTTTCTTTTTTTGAAACAACCAATTAAATAGACACAAGTGCTAGTTTTTAAGTCTTCTAATTACCAGAGCAGTAGTGTTTTCACTCTTCCTTTGTGCTCTTTTTTCAAAGTAAATTATTGCCAAAACAAATGGAATTTTCCTTCATATCAGTGATATTGGAACAGATCTTACAATGGCAATATGCGGATAAAACTATTAACTTACACAAAATGTGGAAGTAAATGTTGCCTAAAAAATTCTAACTATTGTTAATTCTAGAAATTCCAGAGATTTTTACTATCCTGGAAGAGCCAAAAAAGAGTGTTTATCTTCAGGTGAGTTTCAGGGTTACTTAAAGTTTCTAGGTCTCTAACCTGGTGTTTGGCTTGATAGGAAGGTGTTAATATATGAGAGTTTCTAAAACAAATTTAAAGCCCAGCCTGAATGCTAAAGTCAAGTTCAGACTGCACCTTTATAAAGGCTCTTTTAAAATGATGATCTGGTGCTTTTTAAAAATTATTATTAGTACAATTTCTAAGGGGTGGGAGAAAGAGTAACATTTACAAGTATTTACCATAGCAAAAGTCTTAAGTCTTCTAAAATGAGTCTCCCAAGACACCTGAGTAAACAAGGCTGGAGGGAAACTGCTAGATCCAGGATGTAATCTAAAGTTATATGGGAAATTGTTAAAGTGATGATACAAACAGGAATCTGTAATTTTAATTTATTAAGAATTCCCCCATCTATAAGTAATTTAAAGTAAATGTTTAAAGGTTGTCAATATTTAGATGTATTTTCCAAAGTACATAACAAGTTAGATGGGTTTGAGGACTATTTAAATATATTATGGAAAGTACCAGCGTTTAAGTTTTTAGCAGATAGGGATTAGATTTTTTCTATTTTATCAAAGGGAGGAAAATCCCTCCAGTCAACTTTGCTGCTTTTACATATTTATTTTTATTGAAGTTCAATAAATATTTCTGATAGCTTTAGATATGAAGATAGGCTTTTGACAAAAATGTCTTCCATTTTGATTCAAAATAGCACATTCTAACAGCTTGATTGAGTACCTGTAGCCTTGTCTACATTTCAGGAATTGAAACTAATAATTAATTTTAAAAGCACAGATTTCTAGCTCCTGTAGGTATGAAAACATTTTAATTGCTTTGATGATTTGTTTTCCACCATCATGCAATCTCTGGAGAGTTGGAAACTAAAATATCAGTGTTACATAGATAAGGCATACAGGCAGGATGCAGAATAAAAATGTGATTTGCAAAGAGATACATATATGTACATTATATGTATATTTGTATTAATGAATAGCATTGAAAATATATACCTATATAGAAAAGTACATCAAGGCACAGTTACCTTGCATTATTTCATAGCATTACTGTAGTACTAAGAAGAGTTAGATGAATTTAAATTGTATGTAAACTTCCAAGTACATATGGATTAAAGAGTTTTATAAGCTTCCTATATTGAGCTACATCTTTTATAGAGAAATTTTTAATCTCTTGACAATTTTGTGCTATTTTTAGAAATGTCACATAAGTTATTTTTCTTTTCTCCTTTCTCCAAGAAACGCAACAATATCTAACATACCACTGGAATCCTGGGCAATAGAAGACCATAATTAATACACAAAGGAAAGTTTTAGAGTTCTGGTCTACTTGAGTTTATATTTTCAGAATATATTCAATAGATATATGAATCAAAGTGGACATAAAGGAAACAGAATGCATAAATTATAATAAATGTCTCTACATATAACTGTATACCACAGAAAATTCAGCTCCTCCACTAAAGCATATTTATTAAATTTTAGGTAATTTTATTATCTTGACTAGTTTATGCTTCGTAAGCAGAAATCATAGTTTGGGGATGAATTCTTCTATGAAATAATTACACTTTTCTAGATCATCCGTGTCCAATAGAACTTTCTGAAATGAGTAAAATGTTATATAATTTGCCTTGTCCAATGTGGTCATAGAAAACAACATGAAATTATTAAGCATTTAAAATGTGCTCATTCCAAGTAAAAAACTGAATATATAATTTTATTTATTTTTTATTTCAAAGATGATCTTATTTAAAATTTATATATACACGTGTGGTTAGTGGCATCCAATACATCTTGTATTGGATGATGTAGTTCTATTAACAGATATTTTTAACATCATTTTTTCAGATACACTAGTTACAGTATTAATTTTCACTTTATTTTCAAACATAAACACAAGATTGGCCTTTTTCCTTTAGTACATGTTTTTTCTTTTTTTAATTGTCCAGATAATGGTCTGACCTCTTATCACATCCAAATAGAATAACTCCTCAATATTCTACTTTTCACTGGAACTGGACAAAATGTTTATTGATATATTTTTAATTGATTCTCTCTAATAACTTTTTTAAGTCATTTTTTTGTCCAAAGACATACTATATAATATAAAAAACATTGATCAAAAACATATAGTTTTAATACTGTCTTTGTCATTTTTTTTTTTCTGCACAAACCTTCACCTTTTTAAGTCTTAGTCTCCTTAGCTACTAAATGTACATGGAAAAAAAATATTCCTTTCCCATTGCAGCAGTCAAAACGTGCTTGGTTTCAATTAAGACAAACCACAATGGCCTAATGTAAGGGAAAACAGCAGGATATGTTACAGGGCTATAAATGCCTTATGAATGTAATTAAACTTCACATGAGAAGGGAGGAGTCTGGAATCAGGACCCGGAGGGCCGCAGGACTCCTTTTTCTTCCCTCAATAGATAGATGTTCTCAATTCACAGGGAATAATACGGCTGTTTCGCTATTTCTGATTTTACATCTAACCATTTTAGCCACATTGAAACATTTCTAAGCCCTATTTCTGAGATGAGAGTTGAATGGGTCAATTTGGGTCAGAAGCTAAACCTAGATCAGCTAGCTATGGCCAAGGAAGCATGTTCATGTAATAAAACATCATCCTGTCAGACTTAACACGTGTGGTCAAGGAATAGTTCTTAAAAAAGCAGGGAACTGAACTACTACCTTGCATTTTTTTAAAATGAGACTCAAATAAGATCTTAATTGAAATATGTATGTATTTATTAATTCTACACATATTCATTAAGTGCCTACTCAAAGCTAGGTACTGGGACTTCAGAAATGAAATGAAGTAGTCCTCTTCTGATGATATTTTCAGAAGCCTCCCTGGACCAAAAGAAAACAAATATAACACTTCAAAATCTCATCAATGAAGATATATAGACTTGTTTAATAGTTTTATTAAAAGAGGAAATAACAACATCCTGTGCTTAACTATTACTTTTTAGTTCCAATTAGACTACATAATCCCTCCTCATTGCAGAGAAGATTCAGGAACAGTATGAGGTTCTATTTTCTTTACCAGATTCATATTACATTGGACAATTATAACCCAGGACCTGAAGGATTTATAACAGGACAATTCTCATACTTTGCACCCACCTTACAGGTGGTGTATATAACCACCTTACAGTATTACTATGTAATACTATGTATTACTATGTAATACTACACATAGTAGTTTATCCTGTACAATTAGCTTACCAAGCATGACTAATTTCTTCAGAAACTACTCATCAAAGACCACACACAAAATGGTAAGATATTAAAAATATTGACAGAACTATGGAAAAATATAGCAATCAAACATAGTTCTTTGAGTTGTTTGTATATGTTGTTAGTTTACGTGCTTAATTAGACAATGTTAGAATTTTCAAAATAATTTTCAGTTAGACAAAGTAGTCCAGTGAATATATTACTATATTAAATAATATGGAGATTTCTAAAGATTTCATTAGGGCACCTCCATACCCAGCTGCAGCTGCTACTCTAACAGATAAAACCCTGTGATTTCATCCAAAACTACTGGTTCTCTATTCAGACCCAAGAATGATTTGAATAGACACTTCAGTTCTGAAATGCATTAGTTCCTACTTCAATTTATATTATCAACCAGCAGAATAAATGCATGTAAAAAGGGCTTGGAGATGCTTGGGAGAAGTACTTGTTTAATGTAACTCAGAAGCAGATTTGAAAATTTTCCCCTTTTAAATTTATTTTCCCAGAGTCCTAATAAATGAAAGCTGGGCTGCTCTCCAGGTTTCCAAGCCACTAGAGCCTGATTGTTTTCTATTTGTTTCAGTGTTTAAAGCCAACAAAAGCTGCATTAAAACTGACGGTGCCAAGTAGAAACAAGCATACTTTAAGCATAGCTAATGTATGAACCAATAGCCTCAGGTTATAATATTTCAAATACAACAGAATTTAGAGGCTAGGCTGTTTGTCATGGCATTTTATAAGCAGAACATTTTTTAATATAGTATGTTTATGAAAACAAAAAATGTCACTAATAATAGAATGGTAACTGTGTCATTCTATACTCTCCACATTTTTGCATTTGCAGTTACATATTTGTTTCTTATATCTCATCTAATTTAAATGAAAGCTTAAATGAAAACATACTGGCTTTTTCACTTTTTTTTTAACTTTGATAGCATACACATGTACATACACACACACGCAGATTTGATTCTATTGATTCTATTCTGTTTCTTTCTAACTCTCTAAAACATTCTTAATTATAGTCATTCACATCCCTGCTAGTCACTTTTGGGACAACAAAGCAACAATTCCGTGCTGTCCCTACCCCAAAACATGAAAAATATAATTGTATTTAAAATAGCCATTTAATTCACTGCAGCATCTATGTTTGTGTTTTCATTAAAATAAATAAATCATTTTAGTTAAATAAGGATTGGGACATTTCTGTTTCATTAATTCTAATTCTGTTAAAAATGAAAGTTGTTACATACTAACTTCATGAGACTCTTTAGCCTTTGACCCAAGTACATGGAGGATCTTTGAAAGATCTTTAGGAATCTGTCCATTGTTATGTTGAATATTGCTAATTACTTTTGAACTATTCTCAGGTTAATAATGAAAATATTTCAAAGATTATATATTTTAAAGAACAGGGCTGAGGAGTCTGATATGAAAATTATTGTTTTTGAGAATTTACATGAGCAAATATGTAACCAGCAACAGCCATGATACAAAATATATCCGTAGGATATTTCATTATAATCTCCTTTAATATTTTTCTCCATCACTATATTAGGCTGATACAACTCCAATGTTAATCTTCAATTAACCTATATTAATTTGTCTAATGATTAACAGAAGTAAATCTCTATTGTGTTTCTGCAGTTGTGTCTCCCTCTGTTCATGTGAAGAAAGGGGTGACAATGAGAATTATTTCAAGTATTTGGAAAGGAGTCCTTGACCCAGTTAACAGATAACATAAATTTTCTCATATGATTTCCTCCTGCTTCGTACTCCATAATACAGAGATTCAAAGTCTTATAAAGTATAACACCCCCATTTGAACATGAAAAATTTGACAAACAACCACAGTTACTTAGTTTTATATCAGATATTTTACAAAAAGTAGTAATTTTTATTTTATTAATCACAACAGCACTCATGATCTTATATATGTGTATCTGTTTATTGTTTATAGATAATGCCTCTTACATATTTATATTTGCAAATCACCTGTAACAATTGTTTGGTCCATACATAAGTTGGAAATCAATGCTCTAAGATTCTATAGAAATCCCTCACAAAGGCCAAGAACACAGCTATATAAATTTTGTAATGATTGGTATATTAATAATCCACTCTTTATTTTATAGGATCTATAATTTTAATTGGCAGAATTGGTATTCAAAAAATGTCCTGATTTTCTTTTTCTTTGTTTTCTTATTATCTTGCAAAAAAATAAAATCTCGTTTTTAAAAAGCTAAGCTTGGAATGTGTATTAATGGAGGAAAAAACTGTAAAAACATACTAACTGAAACTAATGCACCATATGACCTTGGCCACTGGTAAAGCACTTGGAGGCAGACAGAATACAAGCCCTATGAAGGCCCTTTTAAATCTAGGACTCATAAAATTCTTATTAAGGCTGTTTGTCCAGTTACAGTCTTGCCTAAGTCCATGTCTATGAGACTATCATTGTCACCACTGAATATGCTTTTTCTTTTTATATGAATGCCTAGATATAAAAGTATTATTGACCCAAAACCTTGAAAAACAGTTAAATTCCATCATCCAACCTGTGATTCCTTCAGGCCAAATTTCTGTTCAGTTACTGATTCTGTGGTTAGTGTGTTCTTTTTTCCCTTCTATTCACATTATTGGTAGTTTGAAAACAGTTCCTGTAGAACTTGGTGTAAAACAGTTGAACTGAGATGACCCTTAAATGAGTCAACCGGGTAGCATCTTTCTTAGCAGTGGGTGTGAAACTGTGTGTGTTGAGAGAATCGCTAGATCTTCAGTACATCAAATTATTTATAATAATGATCAATTACAATGAAAATATGTGATTATTAGAAACCTGTTATCTCTCTATAATTTTTCTCTCTTCTGTTTATATTAGATGATAATACATTTTATTAATATTCTGTTTTCTATCCCATTATTCCAAATCTATAATTAATTTATCACATTAATCACATTATAAGTTTACTCTTTGCAATAATTTTCTGGATGACTATTAAATTAATATGTTAAATTATATTTAAATAATATTTCTTAAAAATTATCATTTTTAAAATTCAGTCTTTTGTATGTTTTAATGGATCGAAAAAGTTATCTAATTGTTATATTCGGTTTTCTGGTGTATTTAATTGCTTAGCCTATGTCCTTTCTATTGTCTTATTGAATTTCTATCCAACAGCAAGGCACTTGCATGCATATTTCTCCTCATCAGCCCTTTCTACCAAATACAGACATTATTTTCTTCATATAGCAGTCATTGGGAACAAAGTGTATTTTACAAGTATTATTAGATCTTTTGCTGTGACTTACTCCTATGCAGATGGTACACATCTGAAGAGGCTCTATTCTAGCTAGCAGAGATCCAGCTGATGCTCTGGAAAATTATTCTCTCTTGGTGAAAAGTTAGCTTGCCACTGCCTTCCCTGCTGCATTATTAAACACGAAGGAGTGATTCTCTTAATCCCAACCATCTGCTCTTCCCCTACTAAAAAGTGAAAACATCCCCTTGTGTTTACAAATGTTGCTGCTAAAGCTTCACAAATTATAAGACATGGCTGTGAAATTTCCGTATATACTACAAGATCAAAACAAAATTCTAGTCACCATAAATCTGTAAAAAATAAACCAAATTTATATCACACGATAAACCCAACTGTGTTTTAATGTGATGCAATTATATTTAAACTGCAGTCTCAGAATGTAAATTATTTTAGCATCTCAAGTATAATATTTGCATTTTAACTATGCTCCTACTTGTCCAGACTTCCAAAAGTACATACTCTAAGAAAATGGATCATCTTCAATTCTTTTTAATTTTCACAGATTTGTGGAGTGCACAGAATTTTAGCATCAGTAGAGGTTCAGTTTCATTGAAATTAAAGGCAAGACAAAATATCTAACTGTTCAAATAAATAACAGGCTTAAAACCTCTCAAATAGGAAAGCAGTGTCAGGTGTCTCACATCAAAATGTTGATTTGATTTTCAGGAAAGAGCTATAGACTTAAGTATTGCTAGGCAAAAACAGTGATATCGCTTCACACCAAATTGTTATTTTCCTTTTAAAGTGTACTGCAAACCAGAATCATCCTAACTCATGAGCTCCAAAATACCGATTAACCAAAAATAAACAAGCAAAAGAAAATTTGAATTAACAAATATTTTAATTTGATGTTTATTTTCTGAAAATATTGTGTATAGTGTAACCTAAAATTTTTCCTTAATTCTTTTTCTTTATAATATGAAGATGTTTCAATTAACTTTACTTTTGTTGAAGATCAATTGCTTTAGTTTTCCTCTAGGATGCTGTCTTTGTCAGCAGACCAATTTCTGTTTCATAAAGTTTATACATTTTGTGCTTACAAATAATTCCTTATCACCCATGTTCCAGACCCTTTTCACCCATTATTTCTCCATGCCTTTCCTACAATTCTTGTCCTTACAAGTTTATTTTCCATTTCATAACAGTTCTAAAAATATTTGTCCTTACTTACATGGAATTTGTATAATTAAATGTTTTCTTGTTACAGTACCAAGTAAATAAAATTATGCTTTCTTTGTAAGAGTCTTTCTTTCAAGTCTTCTTTCAATTTACTGTAACATGCCATGTATTTATTTTTCTAGCCCATTTACCTGTCCTGGTAATTTTTTTGCTTTCAATCTGAAAGTTTGAATTATTTAGGTAATGCATTCATTGCGGTCAAACAGTATAAAGCATTTGCCTTCTTACAGCTTCCACATTTTTTGCCTCGAGATTTCACTCGTTGGTATTTATGACAAACTATCTTCTGTACCTTAGTATGATCTTTGTCATATGTCAAAGGCTACTTCTGTATAGATGTAACTAGCATAGCATATTTCCCTAGATGATTTTCCATTCCTTTGTCTAGCTCTTTCTTTGTTCTAAAAATGTTTTTAACTGAATCTGGTAAACTTTACAGAAAAATTTCTCTATATGGGAACTGTCAAGACCAGCAAGATAACGGTTTCATGTCATATTTACTCACATTTAAACAAAATATATTCCATGAGCCTGTTCTTAAATATACCTTTCATGAAACCGTCTCTTATGATTCACTTTATATCATGTTTCTTTTTGCTTATCCTTAGTCTTGGAAATACTTATATTTTCTAGTTCTCTATGCAGTCCCAAGCCAACCCATTGTCATTTTCCCTTAAATCTAGTAAGTTTATTTCCATTTCTACATTGTACTTACTCCTTCTTAACATATCTTCAGTAAATGTGTGCTCACTCCTTCTTTGGTTCACTGTCATTTTATAAATTCTCAAACTTAAGTCCACCAAGTTTTATGTAATTTGGTCAGGAAATTCCCAATGATTATAATTGTTTCTATTTTTATTATAAAGTAGAATTTCAAAATAATTAATTTTTTTTCTTAACAGTAGCAAAAAGAAAATTGCATGTATATATCAATGTTAGAATTAGTTCTTTGTGCTTATCTCTGGATTCCCAATGTGTATGTTGAGATGTTATTTTATTTATATACCACATTAAGTCAAAGATAAGACCAGTGGTAGACCAGCATATGGAGTACTGGTGAAGCATGCAGCCTGGTACTTACGGCGGAACAATTGTGAGATTTGAGTGTCAGGCACCACAGCATGACTGTGGGCTAGTTAGGGTTAGGAGTCTTGCAGCTAGTCAATACTGGAGCTGATTCTTACTTTTTTTGCACTTTATATTACACCACAACTTCTTGCCAGAGTGAAATGAATCAACTCAAAACCATCGTGCCTAATTAATTTACATTTTAGGGTCAGAAACTCAAATATTATAGCAGGGGAACTAAAAACACATGGGAGTCCCCAAACAAGGTTGCAACTCTCACTTCTGGGCAGTCAGTCAAGCAAAACAGTGAAGTAGTAAAATGAAATGAAATGTTTATTATATTGTGGCATCCTCCCTTCTCTCTCTCTCTCTCTCTCTCTCTCTCTCTCTCTCTCTCTCTCTATCCCCTCACCACTTCCTTTTATCAAAATCTTCTCTCAGGACTGCCTCTAGTGAACCCATTCATACTAAATTATATGAATCTGATAAAATGTATAGCCTTGACCCTCCCTGTGGTTTTTATTTGTTTTAATAGGGATGGCCATTTTAGAAACATAAGATCTGAAAGGATGAACTTTTGCCAGCAAGGTATTTAACGCACCAGCCAGCAGTGAGCAGAATGAACAGGTGTTCCCAAGACTCTGAAAATCACACCTTCTCGGCAGTTGCCTCCCACTCAGTGTCCAGTTTTTACAGTCTAATCTAATTGGTTTTCTGGGCAGGTGTACTATTTGCACATACTCTAGTGTCTGCCCTAATGCTGACATTTACCTTTACTTACTGACCTCAAAATGTAGCTAAAATAATCCCTCTAGCAAACAGTTGCTACTGGAAACATAAATTTAAGCTCTCTGATTTGCTGAGTAGGGCTGCATAAAAAAAAAAATCGGTACACAGCAGAGCTAAAGATGATGCAGACGTACTTAGATGAAAACAGACAATTTTGCAGCAGATTTGCCTTACATATTGGCAGTTCTCAAATCACATCTCAAATCAGATGAAATAAGTTTCAGAAAGTTATTTAGCATGAAGAATACATTATTAAATTCAACGTATAAAATGTTAATGTAGGTCTGCTGGCTCTTATTGCTGCTTGCTTGCATTCCTCCCTTTTGCAACATTGGTACCATAAACTTAACTGTCAATGTGGGGGGAGCGTTTTTCCTCCAATCAACAGACAGACATGCTTTTTAGGCAGTATCTCTGCATCTTGAACCACACACAGGTCACTTTTCAGCTCTACTGAAATTAAAACGTCACAGTTTTAGAGTAAAATTTATATATTTTATATGCACCATCAACAGTGGTCAGATTTTAACCTGTGCTTGTACCTGGATACGTGGCTTTTAATAATATTTTGTGGCAATTGTGGTAGATTATGGCTGCATCATTTCCTGTGACATTTCATTGTGAAATGAGTCAGCGTTGGGTTTTACACATTACCCTTTTTTAAGATTTTGTCATTGAACTAAGATTGAGTCATATAGTCTTTCAAACACACTATTTCTTGTCGTCATTATGGGTATCTCCCAGAGGAAGCAGCTCAGGAGTGTTAAATAAGCCCATGGAGTAGGGGCAGCCATTTGGTACCAGATTAAACAAGAATGAGGCAAATACTGTGCATACCCAAGTATCACAGGAATTTACTGTTTAGTGTGACTCACCAGGAATTCTATTATTGATCGCTCACTTTGAGATATATGTTTATTCATTGGCAGGCTGTATCAAGGGGATTTTCCTAAGAATATGAGACTCAAATTCTTTACCTAAGACACATCACTTAGAATAAGAATGAGGTGCCACCTATCTGGAGTCTTTAATTCATAGAAGTTCACATGACTTGTGAGCAAATAAGCTTTTCCTTGTTCACTCACTGTTTCATCATGAATTAGTAATGGGTGTCAGGGGTCACTGTATTTTTAATATCTTGAGCTTGGTTTGTGTCTAACTTGCTATGTTTTCCCAGTGATAACCACCGGATAGTTTCTACTGATCACTTATTTTCTGCCAGACACTATCTCATCTACAAAATTTTTTCAGTTCTTACAGATTCTCAGTGAAGTAGGTGAATTATGCCCTTTTTTAAAGGGCAGCAAGTTAAATCTCAGCAAGATTGGCGGACAAAAGAAGGAATCTTCATTTGTATGATACCAAAATCACTTTATCAAAATAAATCGCATGTACTGTTCATTCTTCATTTTGCCTTTCATATATGGGTGCTCCATGTGGCAAGCTTGCTACTCCCTCATTGGGCCAGTCTCATGAATGATTAAATCATTATCATGATTTAAGTCCTACCCAGTGGAAGAACACTAGACCTACTCACCACAATATGGAGACTATTTCAAGATACTCAGTGGCAACAACATCTTGGATAACTTTTATCTTTGTAATGTAATAAAGATTTTTGGAAATGATTCTTAGCATTGGATTTTCAAGATGTTATTTATTAAAGTTGTGTGGCCAAATTGGGCAATATGTCTGTGTTACCTTTAGCTTTACTAATATATGTGAGTTTTAAATAACCATGTTTGCCTATATTTTAATTGATATTTGTGCTTCCACTAATACATTTTACTCTCTGCTACTGGAAAAATGGAAATATTTATAATTGTACCTATTTTTCAAAGCTCCTTTCCTAAATGGAATTAGCATTTTTACTGTGAAATGTTACAAATGTTACATATGAAACAAAGTAATTATCCTTTTACCTTGTTTCAATCTCATTTTCATTAAGAAAAATACATACATTTGATTTTGCAAAGAAAATCCGTTTGCCTTATTCTGTTGTTTCTCTGACTTTCTGTTTTTTTGATAAACTAGGCTTTTACTATGAATTGCTTAGAATTTGGTTTATCCTGGGTAAATGGAAAGTAATTCACCCTAAGAAGACTGTGAAACTGTTTTGTCTCAGCAGGCTTCATTGTGAAAGCCCAGCATGAGCTAGGAGGAAGTGAGATAGGCCATGCTGTAGCAGACTGTTGCCGTGCATTTTAAATGTTCATGAATTACTATCAGTAGATGATGGGCAAAAACTGGACAAATGTGAACAGCGTGAACATCAACCACACTTTAATTAGTGGTGGCTCCCAGTAAATAAAATGACACATTACATTTTAGAATACAATCCCTAAAAGAAGTACAGTTTAACTTTATTTTAGATGAGACTCATTAAGCAGTATCATATCTATAAAACAAATGATAACATTTATGTTTATAGGGGTAAAATTTTACTAAGAGCTTTCACACCTATCTTACCTCATCTGATCTTTACAACAGCCCTGCAGGATAAATGAGGCATGTATTTTCTCCTCTATTATAAGAGAACAAGGCTCAGCTGGGTTAAGTGACTTCCTTAACATCGTAATTAGCAGAGTTGGGGACCAAACTCATGTCTCCAAACTCCAAATCTCTTATTTTTCTGCTCTGGGGTAACATCTTTGAAATTTTATTGCATTCTGAATACAGACATTCTACATTATAAATTTTGTTATAATCCTCTAAGCATACATTTCAAGACCCTCAGTGGATGCCTAAAACCACAGATAGTACCAAAGCCTATGTATTATGCTTTGTCCTGGATATACATATCTACGATAAAATTTGAACTACAATAGCAGAACCAATATGAATGTCTTTTTCCTACTGCACAATTTTATGGATTGAAGATTCATTCTAACCATGGATCTTATCAACCTCGGCATACATTTTTCTTCTTATTAAGAAGTTTCACCTTTTCACTTAAAAGGAAGCACTTTAAAGCTTCTCTCTGGCATATTCAAATTGTCAGCATCACTGCTCTTGCGCTTTGGAGCCATTGCTGAGTAAAATAAGGGTGACAGGAACACAAGCACTGAGATACCAGGGCATTTGATCTGAGGTTACTGAGTGACTAAGGGGTGGGGAACCTGTACAGCCCGGATAAACTGGACAAAAAGATGATTCACGACCCTGGCAAGACAGAGCAGGTTGGCATGAGATTTTATTAAGCTACTCAGAATGGTGCACAATTAAAAACTTGTAAATTGTTCATTGTATTGTTTATTTCTGGAACAGCCCATTTAATATATTTGGAGCATGATTGACCATGGTTAACTGAAACCATGGAAAATGAAACCATGGATAAGGGAAGACTACTGTACCTTTGGTTTGACAAAACTTTCCTCAAGTTTATTCTCTGAGAGATTTAATTTAGTTGGTAAAATCTTTATAGTTGCTACATGAGTTAGCTTAGAAGTAGCACAAGCTTTGAATTTCAGGAATAATGGAATAAACCACAGGTTCCTGAGGGTAATTATATAGAAGCTGTCTGGGATGTAACTTACAGATGCTATAAGCAGAACCAGTCTTTCTCAGAATCCATAAAAAATTAAAATATTGTGCTTCCCTCATCAAGAACAATGCATGTTCCAACACTGCATTGTTTTTCTTTGCTGGCCTTTTTTTTAAACAAATTTTCGCCATGTGAATATCTGGGACAAAAAAGAGATATTACGTTTTCACACAAATACCATCAGAAACAGTACATTGGTGCAGGTAACTTAAATGTCACATCTTTAGAAAAGCTGGGAATTCCAATTATCTCCTTTTGATGGCAAGTACCATAACATATATTTATAAACAAATAAAGCTAAGTAGTTAAGTCTTAGAATTCCTTTGCATTGCTGTAGATAAACAGGTGGCATAATATTATTTGCATATTATTTGTATTTAAATTTGAACTTTATATCTTAGTATAAAAATGAACCCAACTAGACGTAATTAAGGTGGAGGGATTAATTTCCTACAAACTGAAATATACAGAATGTTCCCAGTGGAATATTATCACTATTCCACAGACTGCTTTCCTGACACCTGAATTTTTCTTATTTTTTATGTAAAATGTGAGGCCCTTAAAATTAGAGCATTAAATATTATGGCTGAAGTATAAACATATTGTGTGTTTCCATGTATCCAAAAACCTAGATGGCCAATAAGCTAAATTTACCCTAAACAAAAATAGCTCATCAATTATACAAATTAAAAAATGATATTTTTACATAATTTCTACAATATGCCAAATTGTAGAAAGGGTAGAAATTATTTGTGTGATGCTACAGATCTCCTCATGAACAGGCTAAATAATCTAAATAAATACATACATTTAAAAGTATGAGTGGTAACCATTATATTGGAAATTTTTCTGTATCTGGAATCCTCAAATATAATTATATTTCAAAATCATAGTATTTCTTACTTTTGACTCATAAAACTTATACCCATCTCTAAATAGTTCTTTGTGAATAAAAATAGAATTTAATACTAATGTTTCTCATTTAAACATTGATTTGAAGTGATTCTTAATGTATGGAAATGATCAGAAATTGTGCCTTTCATAAATCTATTACCCTTTTCAAGAGATTTTGTTGTTATTTTTATGGGTTATTTAAAAGTGTATTTTCTGTCTCATTTAGTACCACATTTAACAATAGTAATTTATTAAAAAAGAAATATCTTCTATAATCCTAACAAAGTGTTTAAAAGTTTAGTTTTGGTCATCTAGAATGAGTCTAAAATATTAATAACACCTTTTTCTCAACTTCCACTGTATTTCCAAAGCTTTTCACATTGACTTTATTGTTT
>CAUYRT010075511.1:0-47587 GCA_963574885.1 Lepilemur ruficaudatus
CAAAACAACAAATGCTGGTGAGGATGTGGAGAGACAGGAACACTCTTACACTGCTGGTGGAACTGCAAATTGGTGCAACCTTTGTGGAAAAGAATTTGGAGATGCCTCAAAGAGCTAAAAATAGAATTACCATTTTATCCAGCAATAGCATTATTAGGCATCTACCCAAAAGAGCATAAGACATTCTACGATAAAGACATCTGCACCTGAATGTTTATGGCAGCACAATTCACTATTGCTAGGTCGTGGAAACAACCCAAGTGCCCATTAATTCATGAGTGCATTGTTAAAATTTGGTATATGTTCACAATGGAATGTTACTCAATTTTAAGAAACGACAGTGAGCTAGCACTGCTTATATTATCCTGGATTAAGCTTGAGCCCATTAATGAAGTGAGGTGACACAAGACCTGAAGAATGGGCCCCACTTGTACTCGCCATCAAATTGGTATTGACTGATTAACACCATGGTGCTCAAATGGTGGGAGTGTTCACTAGGGATTTGGGGGTGGGGGGTAAACCCACGTCTGAGCGACGTGGTGGGCACTGTGGAGGGGTGGGACATGCTTGAAAAGTAGTTGGGGAGTGGAATTAGGGGTCTCAATAGGGGAAAGAAATTCCTCTAAAACTGATTTATGTGATTAACTGTACACCTTGATAAATTCACTGAAAATCATTTAATTGTACACTTAAAATGGAGTAAAGGCATGATATGTAAAGTATACTTCAATAAAGAAAAAAAATCTAAAAAAATCAAAGGACAAATAATGATAAGAGAAAAAAAATATCACCTTTCAAGAACACTGTTCCTTGGTCTATTCAATTGTTGAAGCCACAAAGAGTAAATAATACACATCCCTGGAGCAAGCACACCCTCCCGCCCTCATCTTGAGAAAGAGGATGGAGCCTACGTCCTTCTCCTGGCAAGACTGCTGCCCAGGTAGAGGCTCAGGCCTGCTAATGATGCTTAGGGGGAAGTGATCACATGACCCTGATCCTCTGCAATGTCAATCAGCTCTCTGCAGCATCTCCCTACAGGCCCCATTTCAGGGGTCTGCAAGTTAAACATGAGCGCTGGCTAATTCTTCATCTTAACAGGCACTTCCCAGGAAAATCCTGCAGAGACCCCTCCAGCTTGCCCAGCCCTGATTAATGCACTACTCATTACAGAACATTGATATGGTTCCCAGAACATGTTTGCGGCGTCTGCATCAATCAACAGATGTGTCTGGCCCAATAAACTGATACACTCTGTCTTCTTCCCTACAGCATCTTAATAAGAAACCCAGAGAGCTTCAAGCTTCTTTGTTAACCTTTTAAAGCACTATGAAATGAGTCTCAATAAAACCTAAACATGAGTTCCCAAGAGTGGGGAAGAAAACACAAAATTATAACTCCCAATCAACTAAGTGTGAAAGAAAAAAGATCCAACAGAAAACTTAAATTGGGATCCTGACAGCTGGAAAACACAACTAATGACTTCAAATGCTGTCTCTCAGAGTGGACAGGGGCCACTGGTAGTGATTGTTTCTTTGTTCCAGAAATGCCTAAAATAGCAATAATGTGAGAACAGTAATTCCATCCACAGTGCCTGTGGGCAAAGAACATTGAACTATAACAGCAAGTAATATCTGCAGAACATCCTGGAGGTTGTGTGACATACTTGGAAAACAGTATGAATCTTGGCATCCAAAGACCTTATGCTCAAATTTCAATTCTACTACTTTCCTCAGAGTCTCCATTCCCTCATTTTGTTGTGAAGACAGTAATGTCTACCCCACTGAGATAACGTGTGAAATGCCCACCATGGTACTTGGCATATGGAAGGTGCTCAATCATCGGCTCCACTCCTGTTCCCTGGGACACGGACAGCCACAAAGAGCTGCCTCCTTCCTGATTGTGGAGGGCCAGGCCAGTCACTCCAGGCCAGGAGGCTTCCTGGAAGTCCATGGCTGCACCACACAGTTGACAGTTACGCCTTGGAATGCCCTAGAGCAGTTTCCCATAATACACACAAGCCTCACTACCTAGGGTCCCCAGTGCTGAAGATCATATTTCAAGCTGTCAATTGGCTTCATTCCAGGTGGTTTTGTGTTGATGCCTAACATCCAGTAAGACTCCTATGTGATGTTTATAAACCAGGTTGGCTTCTGACAAAGCTATGAAGCAAACTGTCAGTGTTGATCCTAGTCACCCTCATGGTCTGTCCCTTGTACCATCATAATCAGGCACCCAATGACCACACTAGACAGAAGCTCCTTGTCCTTCCAAGACTATAATCCCTACATCACCACCTTCTGAGGCCCTCCAACCCAGGCACCGCCCCATGTGTCCCACTTATGCCACTACAAATCAAACTATTTATGGGATATCTATTATTTTTTTTCCAATCCAAATATCCGATATATTAGAAGATGGCTCGCTTTGAAATTACAAGTATAGACTACAAATTTACACTCTTTGGGTTGAAGTATCAATTTCAAGAGATCTATTCTAATCCTCCATTTAATTAATAGAAAAACTGAGGCCCTGAGGCCCAGGGAAGGGATGCCAGATGCTAGCAGAGCCAGGTCTGGAGGCTAGAACATCCAATCCCAGACCAGAGCCGTTTCTACTCCACAGTGCCGTCTTAGGAGGCTCGGCAGCTAGGCCGGAACCATGGCACACAATAGCTTAGTGTATTCCTTCTCTAAAGCAATATTTGCTTTTAACAGTGACCTTTGGTTGAAGAGAATGAGTAATGCTTAAATTTCAAAACAGCAGCCAGAGCCAGTGGGACAATATTTGGAGTTGAATAAGAGACTTCAGTCTCCCCAAATCGTTCCACTTAGGTAACCACCTACACTCCCAGAAATGTTCTGCTGATGTGACCTCCATCCTTCCATCCATCTATTTATTCAACAAACACTTGCTGAGTGTCCAGTATGTACAAGGTGTAGTGCTGTAGAGATTGAAAAGATGACTCCTCCCCTGCATTCACATTCTGTGTGCCAGGGATTGCACTAAGCACTTTGTTTGCCTTATTTGACTCAATCCTCACAACAATTACATGAAGCAGATAGCGTGCGCCCCATTTTACACACAGGGAAACTAGACCTAATGCCCGAAGTCTTAAAGTAAGTAGCAGGAGCTGGGAGTTGAGCCCAATCTGCTCTACTCCAAAACCTGTGCTTTTTACCCACACCTGGTGCTCTTGCTCCAGCAGGTGTACAGAAGACCTTTGTCAGAGGAGTATTATGAAACTCACATGAGAAAATGCATGTGAAGCAGTCAGCAGAGTACTTGGCATACAGTAAATGCTTTTTCTTTTTAAGGTTGGACAAGACAGACTATTTTATAACACTTTAGTGTGGAACTCAATGACTCTTTTGTTTGCAATATGGCAACAAATGCCAATATTAATATGTAAATGGCAGAGAATGCTAAGTCTGAATCAGTCTTTTTGTTAAAACTATCTGCAATTTTCCATAGATGGAAAAAAGATCTAGAGGGATTTTCTGATTCCTATAGTCTAACCAAGCTACATTTCATGTGCTAACCCCCAAGTCATCCAGTCCTTTTTCATCTCTCCATTCATTTAACTGGAGACAGAGCCACATTCATTCCTCATTTAAGTGTACACAGTGACTGCGTGGTGTGTAATAAAGTCATGTTGACTGCCTGACTAAATAGCGTCAGAATGGAATGTTGAGCAACCATTATTTTGATGGGAACAATGGGCTTGTTAACCTGACTGTAATTAAAACTAGAGGCCTTCCCCTGGGATCACATTACTTCTGCTCAGCGACTACACAAAATCCCTGGTGTCAGATCACTGAATACAACTTCAGAGGCACAAGGCTTCTAGAGCAGTGCTCTGTAGAAGAGTAGAATTTCTCTGACGATGGAAATGTTCTTTCCATGCCTACTCTGCCAAGTATAGAAGCTACTAGCCACATGTGGTATTGAGCACTTGAAATGGGGGTGGGTGCCTGAGGAACTGAATTTTTAACTTTAAACCTGAAAAGCTACAAGTAGCTGGTGCCACCACATTAGACAGCACAATTCTAGGAGAACTGATGACAGGAAAGTTGATTTGTGAAGGATGGAGTGAGGGCTCAGTAACTTCATACTATAGTTTCCTGACAGTCCCTTAACTCCCCTAAAGCAAATGCCACCAAGAGGACCTGGGACATGTTGGAAGGAGACCAGTTTTCCTGTGGCATTCTTCCTTTCTCTAATCCTGGGCCCTCTCCAGGTAGGACCTGGACTACCATCAAGAGCAAGAGAATGAAAGAAATTAAAGACACTGTGAAACCTTGAAGCCATCTACTTACAAAGGAGAAACGTGAAGTTCAAAGCTGAAGCCACCTGCCCAGGTCACAGAGTGGTAGAAGGAAAGAAGTCTCCTGACACAGTCTACCCTCTTCCAACTAAACTTGGCTGACACCTCTCAGCTCTCTGCCATGACACACTGTGGGCAAGTCAGTTTTCAGGGGTTGCTGGGGCCTGGGAAACAGTGAAAATATACAAAGAATGCCAATAATAAGATGATACGGACTGGCATCCCTACCAGGCCAACAAAACTGGGCAGCTGCCCCTTGCAGCCAACTGTAGCCAGGCAAGACTGTGTCACCTGATTGTCCAGATTTACTAAGAGGGGCAAGGAAGAGAGTTTGCAACCTCCGACTTAACCTATTTCTCCTCACCCTCATAACTCTCCTCACCTTCCCAACTGCCAGGAATACTTGCATTACAATAGAAGACTTGGAATTTAGGGGCATTTGTACAAAACTCAGAGGACTGAATCTATAACTGGTGGAACTTTTGGCCCTATGAAGGACAATGAGGCCACTGGCCCTGCCCAGGACTCCTCGAACCATTCCACAGGAGTGGCCACCACTATATCCAGGCCAAAGCTAGACAGAAGTGTCATCACCCCTACTAAGAAAATGTAACAAAAGAGAGCAAATAGCTCATTGTTTCAGAGACACTCAAATGTTCATTGTATTGATTAATAACTATATAACTAGTGGCCTATAACCATCTGGAAAAGAACATTTGCTTAGTATGAGACAGATACTTTGCTAAGGATTTTATAGAAGTTATTGTGACATTTTCATCTCTAAAACACCCTTGCTAGATAGTGATCATTATTCCCAATTTATAGATCATAGACTACTGAAGTTGGGTATCTTGCCCAAGAACACAAAGGGGAAAGTAATGATTCAAAAGCAGGTTGGGCTCCAAAGCCCAAGCCCTTCCGCCTCCCTTCTCACCGCACCAACTACACCCCATGAGGCTCCTTATTCTTCCCAACAGATGGGCTCTGGGTGGCTCTCCATGCAATGGATCATCTTGTACTTTTTTTTCTTCCCTAAATTACAGTTTCATTGCTAACCAATGACAAAAGTTCTATTCCCATCATTAAAAATAATAAAAGATATTTATTGCTAAATCAAAATAACAAAATATTCCTATCTGCAGTGACAAAATAATTAGGAAGCTTCTCCTACCCAAATCTACCCCATTCCTGATGCCTGTCTACAGTGGGTCAGACGTGTCTGCCCTACATGTCTTCTGCTTAGAACTTGCCATGTCTAAATATTTAAGGTAGAGGATTCTTACATGGATAATTTTTAAAACTAAAAAGAAAAATAAGAAGAACCAGAGACAATACATCTGCTGACCCAAACTGTTTCAATTGTTTCCTCTATAAAGTAAAGAAAAAACTCTCAATGTGCTATTTATAACAGTCATAACTCTTTTCTGTTTGGGATGCCACATCTACAGTGATTAATGGGAAGAGTCCAGGGTTTCTATTACTGTCTACCCTGATGGCAAATTGATATATAGTCCTCAGAAAATTCCATTTGAGCCAATGATTTTCCTGTAAATGTTCCCCAAAACAGCTGCCACATTCCTAATTCTCAGCAAAATTTATGATTATACTCACATATTTGATTATTGTGTAGAAGCTTAATGTAAAACTCAAAATATTACCATTGCATTTCTCTACTCCTGACTGCTTAGTACTCTCAGCTTTGCATTTCTTTTCTTTTCTTTTTTAGAGACAGGGTCTCTGTTGCCCAGGCTAGAGTGCAGTGGCGTCATCATAGCTCACCGTGACCGCCGACTCCTGGATTCAAGCAATCCTCCTTGTAGCTCAGCCTTCCAAAGTGCAAGGATTGCAGGCATGAGAGCCCAGCCTAGCAAATTTTTTGATGAAGATTAATTTTATTTTCTTTCTCTCAGCTGCACTAATAAAAATAAGTATTGTTCAGAAAATAGGACTATGGGGCACAATTAGCTAATACCCATTCCTTCTATTTCTTGTAAATTATGTTGAAATAAATGGCAGTAAAAATAAGCATGGAGATTTCAATGTGCTTCCCAGTGACTTGTTGAAAAAGTACCATAAATTCAGCATAATTAGCCCTTCTCACTCTAAGAATCAAAAGCAGTGGGCTCAATGAAATGCTCACTGGAAATAAGGTGGAATGAAGAATAAAAAAGGCCAGGAGAAGAGATGTGATGGAAAGGGAGGGCTCTGAAGTGCAGAAAGGAGAGAGTGTATGTTTGGAAAAGTTCTGACGAGGAGCTGCTCGGTGACAAGGGGGTCGTATAGTATAGGAAAGTACCTTTACTTATTTTATTATGACCACCAAGGATTTCAAATGTTGTTGTGCAGCTCTCGATTCCTGAACACATTAGAGTTGAGGAAGGAAACTTTTCTCTCTGAAGATCGTCAAAGAGCTCTAACTTGGCCATAAAGCCATGGAAGGTCAGAGCACATGCACAACAGAATGAAAGCAGATTCACAAGCCTATCTCCTTTTCCAGAGCACAAGGCACAACTCGCCCCTGCATTCACTTCTTTTATCCTTGTATTAGCTAAAAATGTGTCTCCAAAATTCTTAGACACTCTTTCCATCAAGAAGTGGGGTCTATGCCACCTCCCCCTGAATCTGGGTGGGCTTTGTGACTGATGCAAACAAGAAAGGACGGTAGAAACCAGGCTGTGTGATTTCCGAGCTTGGTCATGAAAGGCAATGTAGCTTCTGTATTCTTGCCTGGAATATGTATGCTTGGAGCCCTAAGCTCCACATATGAAGTCTGACAACCCTGCACCCACCACGCTGTAAGGCATCCAAGCCACATGGAAAAGTCACATGGAGCCATCCTGGTCACCAGAGGACATGTAAGTGACAGAGTCTTCACATGACCCCAGTCCCAGCAACAGGTCTCCCTGCCCTTCAAGTCTTCACAGCTGGGCCTGAGACAATCCATCCCCACTGCACCCTCACTGACTTCTTGACGGTAGCCTCCTGTGTGACTGTAAGAACAGGGTTGCTCTCAGGGGATAGGTTCTGAGGTAATTTGTTACACAGCAGCAGTCTCTAGAACTATCTCTTGCTCCATTCCCACCTCTGATCTTTCTCTGTGGAAGCTCCAATCCTGAAATGAGTAGTTTCCACTTGTGTGTGGCCCCAAAACTCTTTGTTCAAATGAAAATTTTCACACAAGCCATGGCCGACAGCAGCTCTTAGGCTCCTTAGCTCACAACTTGACAATGCTCTTCTTCCAGAAAATAAACATGTGGCCTTCCTTCTACCAATCAAATAATTTCTGGTACTCTGGCTTCCCTGGAAAGTCTCCCCAGTTTAATCATGGAGAAGTTGGTGGCCTATAATTTTCTCTCACCCACTGCACATTCCTACCAATAACCACCCACACGTATATACTGAGCAACTAAAATGTGGTAAAAGATTTGAAAGATATATGAGCCATGATGTCTGCCTTCAAAGGACTTTTTATCACTTTGAGGAGGCAGTGCTAGCCCACCCCACTGCCACCATGATTATAGAACAAAGTAATAAAGAGTGAGAGATCCATTCTCCCCACTACATTGCACAAAATAAAAATACAGAAAATCTTATTTCTGTGCTTAGACAAGGTATATCTTCTCCATGCACACCATGTCACCAGTGTTAATAATATGATCCCTTATATCTGAAATAAGACAGCATCCAATCACTTTCCATGTATTCACAAACCAGATAATGAGCTCATTTATGTGCCAGGCCCTCTGCCGGCTCAGAGGTACAGTGGGAAGTAAGACAGACATAGCTCCTGTCCTCTGGAAGTTCACGTTCTAGAGGAGTAGACAGGAAATAAATATGTAATCATTAAAAAAGTGATGTATGCAGAATAGAAAATAAAGAGGAGAATGCCACGTGGAGAGTAACTGGAAGTGGGGATGGCTACTTTGGTTAGGGTGGCCAGAAAAGATCCAGGAAAATAAGTGAGGTGGCAGCATTTAAGGTAAGTCCTTAAATAAGGTAAGATAAGGACTTACCTTAAATGGGATGGAACAGCACTTACAAAAGCCCCAAGGCAGGAAACATCACTTCATGTTCCAGGAACAGAAAGGCTTGTGTGGCCAGAGAGATTAGGAGAAAGGAGGAGGGTGGGAGAATTGTGGAGATACAGAGATGTGTGTGTCATGATGACATGTGTACAAGTGCTCTGGAACTGTAGAATGTCTTTGGTCTCCTCTCTGAAACCAGAAATTGCCCAAGGGTAAAGACAATCTCAATGGCAACTCTCCTATGCTAATAGTTACTCAATCAGCATCATCACAATAGTGAAGCTGATCTTGATTATGTGCTTACTTTGGATTAATATTAATACTTTGGAAAATATTGCTGTGCCCTTTCCTTGCTTTTAAAATATACAACATTCATAGAACAGAAAGAGGAAGAAGGAGTTAATATTCAGCATCTGGCATTCAAAATAGGCCTCATGAAAGTCTTACTAATATATTGTCCTGAGGAAGAATGTTTAAAAGCCTTTCACACATCGAAAGGACTTAGCCCAGAGTTCTCCCACAGGGAAGTGAAGATGCAGCCTAGAAGAATGTAGGAAAATTGTCTCTTCCTCATCCCAGGGTATGAGAAGGAAAAGCAGGAAAAAAGCAAAGCCATCAGATGTCTGTGCCTTAACGAGTCTTATGTGGGTAGAAGCATGCCAGAGGGATGAGGAATTTCTGCCCTGTTCCTGTTTAGAGATCTAGAAAGACATGAGCTCTCAGGTTATCCTGTACCAAAGGATTCTTAGAAGCAGTTAGGCAGAGGGAGTCTTCGATACTGAGTTTTTCTGAGCAGCTCTTGGTTCCCTACGGTACCCATCATAGTATGGCTGGGTCTCAGGGGTTGTAAGTAGGGAAATTAGGAAATGGCTAAGCTGAGAGCCAGAACACAAGCCTGGTGCAAGATGAGATGGCATCCTAGCAAAGGCTGGGTATAGAAAGTCCATCCAGGGACAACGAGCCTCTGTTCCTGAAGTAGGACCACTAGACACCATGTCTTGGGGTCCAGATTTTTCTCTCCCACCAAGGGGCTGCCTAAGCCTGTCGCCTCCCCTCCATACCCAGATGTCATCTTGGAGAGAAACCTGGAAAAGCCTGGAACGCTGAGAGATCTGAAAGTCTGGGTACATTTTCCTAGAGACAGAACATTATCTAAAATCAATACATCAGACTAAGATTTAAAGCAACTCAGAAATTTAATGAATTTTTCCTTTTAATCAGCAGGAGTTTGCTCAAAAGGAAGATCACATTAGTTAAAAATCAAAACTAAGAAGCTACATGTTCTCTGCCCATCTGGATGAGATATGAGCAAAATTTGTGACTCACCACAAGTCTTTACAAATATCATCTCAAGTAATCCTCACCAACTGTATGAAGCAGACAGTATGACTGACTCTCTTCCATGTCTTACAATGAGGAGAGTGAGTCTCAGGTTAAACAACCTGCTCACATGGCTCCCAGGTGATAGAGCCATCAAAGGTTTGCTTGTTTGACCATTGCAGGTATTGTCTCCATGCCCTGGGTACATACTTCTCGTAATATGATGGCAATGAGCCTCAGAAGTTTATAACAAGGCACTTGCCATAGGAGAGATACTGTTCTTACTGCTTTACAAATAGGAACTCGTTTAATCTTCTCAACAATCATATGATGTGGGTACTATTATTCCCATTTTACATTTGAGAACACTGAACACAAAAAGCTGAATAATTTGCCTCAAATCAATTCTGCACCTAACAAATGGAAGAACTGACATTTGAACCTAGGCCAATTGTCCTCAGAGAATGAGAAATGAGCTATTAACTTCTGTTCTGGACAAAGAGGGAATCAGACAACTTTGGAAATTCTAACTTTTTCAAGTCACAGTGATTCTAGGTTGTAATAAAACTTCCAATGGTATAATCTTCATGGCTCATAAAAAGAAATATAATGTCCAGAAGCATGCATTTTCCATTAATTTTAAAAATCTATCTGAAAATAGTTACAATTGGTAGCTAGACCCAAAATAGGTTATGATGTTTAAAGGAAAAATGAACTAAAAGATTAGGCTAAGTAGAAAGCAAAGTTATTTATAGACTAGAACTACCCTAGCCATTCATATATATAATCACCAGAGCTGTATGAAGTAACTAGAAAAACTATAGACACATCACAAAGAAAGCAGAAATGTTACATAAGTGCTAGCTAATTTCATTATCATCATAATCATCATTATTGCAATTAGTATACAAAACCAAGGCATCACAACATAGGAAAGTGATCCTTATGTAAAAGGAATTGTTTTCAATGGATGGATTTATTTCATATTAAAAGCAAGAATTTCAAATTTTAACATTATTTCTGAATATTTAAGTCCAAACCATTTAGCTCTTAAAAAGTAAAATGACAATGTTAAAGATCAGTTCTAAAGTACAAAATTAAACACCAGGTCTAAATAAAGGGAACTGAGTAACCCTAAATTTAGAAATATATGTCCTCCCCCTCTGCAGTAACTCTAACCCATGACCAATGGTATTACCTAAACATTTTCTACCTTTTCTACATAGAAATCTTAATTGAGATAAGCAGTTTGTTCTACTGTTGCCGACCCAGCCACTGAAGCAGGAGGTTATTGGTTGGGTGTTACACTAACCACATTCATGTCTTCCCAAAGATTCCCCACAGCAAATCATGTTAAAAGGAATTAATATTTTTAACTCACATAACAAAACAGTAAAATTCTTAGAGTAACTATTCTTTTTAGCTGAATGTTTTTATCCCAGAGAAGGAGCTGTTGGCTTGCTTTTTTTTTCTTCCACTTTCCTTGAGGTTTTCTCCATTCATGGCTAGATCCATCTGCACAATCCGTCTGATGCCAACATGACTACAATTACGCATGTTCTCAAAATAACCCTAGAAAGGTGGTATCTCCACTATTTCCATCTTGCAAGTAGACCAAACAAGACACAAAGAAGTTAGGGGAAAAGCCAGGGAAGACTCTGATACCAATCATTTTGCTGTCATCACCCCACACTGCATCTCTTATAAATAGACATCTTTGCACACCCAATTGAAAGAGCAGTCCGGGAGAGATGGGAAAATCAGTCAACACCTTTCTGGAGAGTCTTACTCCATCTGTATGTATTTGAGTGGTCTCAAATATTTTAATGTAGTGTTCCACCTCATTCCACCTTGTTTCTGTCTTTTTTCCCTATATTTCGGAATCACTGCCTTGGGAAGATGAGTGATTTATATGATTCCCAAGGAGACAGAATTTTTTCCCAAATCATCTTCATTCTTTATGCCCATTTCAAACCCTGAGTGTTTTGCATATTGACAGAGATACTTGTAGCAAAAGGACTCTATTATCCAGAATTCTGTTACTGGGCCTAGCAAAGTACAATAGTTATTATGCTTCCAGTGATGACTATGAGACACTTCAAGATCTCAGGGTACATACTGAGCCATTTTTAAAAATAAACAACAGTTTTGTGTTAATTATCCTGGTTATTTTAAAAAGTTAATCCGCTGTATTAACAGCTAGTTGGTCATTTATATGTATCTATTTGCCAAAGCCCATGACATTATTTTACATAATTCTTAACAACAAATCCTTAAAGTAGGTTTTATCAAATACTCTTTGCAGATGAGGATACTGAGGCAAGGCTAGAGACAGAACTCTGTCTCTAGATTTTGCTTAAGTCTAGGTGGCTATTAAGTCATAATACCAGGATTTTAAACCCACCCTAGTCTGATTCTAAAACCATGCCTTTAACTATAGCATTATACAGTTTCAGTTATGTAATACATGTGTAATTCATTTAATTAAGCTATTTAACAAAACTACTTAATAAATGCAATCTCCTTCTCCTCACTAGCTGAGCTCACAAACACATAATTTTTATGCTATCACCAGCTTTATTTATTCCTGGACATACTTCTTAGACTGTATTCCTACTGACTACTATATCCTTGTTTTATTACATCACTCACTCAAAACTCCTGGGATTTTTAGAGAGCAATACACTACATAATATTACCTCATTAGACCCATAAGCAGAAAAAGTTAGACCATCATGTCTATTTCATTTAAATTCACCTTTCTTCCAGTCTTGAAGAAGCATCTTTTGCACCCATATTGCTTCTCTGTTTTATATTGGTCCCAAAGGCACTAACACACAATGGGCTTCCAGAGCCTTTCATTTCCAGAAGATGAGAGTAATTGCATGAGAAAGAGGAAGGAAAGAGGAATAGGAGACAGGAAGACTGCACAAAATCAGGCGAACAGTGGTGCACGCTTGGTAAAAGGGCACATGTATCTCTTATTTTTTTTGCACCAAGCCTAGTCATTTTCTCCACCTACATAAAACCAGATTCCAAAGGGGCCAAAAGTAATAGCCTATTCTTGTGAACTCAGAATGCCATGGATGTAAGAGGATGTGGGGGTGGTTTAATTTTTAATTTTTTTTTTTTTTTTTTTTTAGAGAAAACAGCTGAGAAACTTCAAGCTGGTACAAGTACCATTAGGTCTTATGTTGGATTGTTTCAGCCCTGCATTAGATCCCATAAAATGATCTTTATCTAACTACTATTCTGAAGGCTGAAATATATCCTACCGGTTATAAGCATTTCCTAGACTTTTCTAGTATCTTTATTGGAGTTAAAGTTCATTTTATCGACCTTGTCTTTCACAGTTCTAAAACAGAAAATAGAACCATACCCTATGTCCTATAATTAACTAATTTCGTAAACTTTCGTTTGTTCTACCAAGTTTCTTGACAGATTCAATTTCTCTCCTTTAGGAGGTAAGCAGAAGGGGTCACGTGTTCCTTGCCACACACCGTGCTGACAATCCTTGTCTATCACACACGTTAGGACTCATGCTAAGACTAATCTCCTCAAAGAAACACTCCAAACCAAAGCTTCTGTATACTAGCAGCCCCTGGCTTTGTACTCCATGTCAATTATGTGTCATTTATGCCATATTGTCTATAAGTTGGTTTTTATATTCTTTAGGTCATTTTTATATGTTAATCGATCTCCCTGGAGAATGGAAATAATAGTTATAAAAACAAAATTTGATATTAATGAGAATTTTAGGGGTCAGAAAATTCTAATAAGATTTTTGATCTTAACTATTTTTTATCATACTATTAAGATATATGTTACCCATCCAGAGATAAAGCCACTTTAAAAAAGTAAAATAGGCTGGGTGTGGAAGTTCAAGCCTGTAATCCCAGCCCTTTGGGAGGCCAAGGTGGGAGGATCTCTTGAGTCCAGGAGTTCCAGGTTGCAGTAAGCTATGATCATGCCACTGCCCTCCTCTCTAAAAAAATAGGTAAAAATTTTAAAAATAACAAAATAAATAATAATTTAAACATGCACACACACACAAAGGCAGTCAACTATATATAACCTGGACCTATTATTAAAATTCTCCTTGACATAGTTCCAAGGGACATATATAAGTTAAATATCCGCAAAGTATTGCTTTCAGAGAGAAAGGAAAGTCAGATTCTGAAACCTACTTTAGTTGGTACCCACAAGACTGCACAGCAGTTTGCTGGTTGTTAAACACTCCAGGCAGCTGGAGTAAACCAATATTAACCATTTTCTGAACTCTCTAAGTGTTATATATACTGACAATAAGCAATAACCCAGAAACAAAGTGATGCCTTGTATAAGAACCTCGGTGTCATGGAATTACATTAAATCCAGATGAGAAGTCATCCCAAATGAAAGCCTTCACTTATCTGCCTGAGATCATAATATTCCCAAACCCAGATGCACCTACCCACACAAATCCAAGGTGCCTCTGTGTCTCTGGCACACATGCTTCAAAATCCCCACTTGGTAAAGATGCAGGAAGAAGGGAAATACAATTTGGGTCTTAGGGTAATCATTTGTTTTCAGGCAGACCTATATCAAGCCAGCTAGCTGGTAGTACCTGGTCACACGGTAGGAATACCTAACCCGTTGTACTCAATCTGGATGAGGCAACTGGAAGTCCGAAATTCTAAGGTGTCACTAGCAGAGATCAATGGTACTTGCCATTATGCATGCGTTCTCTTTTCTCAGCACACTGCTGCATGACATTTCCTAGACCTCCTGCATTTGGTGGGGTTATGAGACTAGTTCTAGCCAACAGAATGTGAGTGGCAGTGATACACACCCCATCCAGGCCCAGTCCCTAAAACCCCCGTACGATCTCCCATACACTGTTCCTTCAGGGAAATTAGTGCAAGACTCTGGGGCCCTAAAGAATGGTGAACCACTAGGTAGAAAGAGCTTGGGAATCTAAATGTCTTCATGGAGCATACTGAGCCCCACGCCCACCTATATGGGTATTAATCAAGCAAACATCCAACTTACCTGAACTAGATATCCAGGCTCATGTTTACTGGCAGAACATGAAGTGGTCGTGGGCATAGCCACAATGGTGTTGGGCAGTCAGACTTTAAAAACTGATTGACAACAACTGAAAAGACCATGAAAAGCAAACATTCCCAGAGAAACAACGTCTCTTAGGTCTGGGGAGAATTTGCCCCACAGATTTATCTTGTTTAATGTGTAAGTACAATTGTTTGACAGGTGAGAGAATTGAAGCTTAGTGTCCGTCACCCAAGATCGTCCAGCCTACATCTGTCTGCTTGACTTCAAATTGTGTGCTCCCAACCATTATACACCTTGAGGGCAAAAACCAGACTTCGTAATTTTTTTTATTTTTATTTTTAGTTCCCCTAACAGTTTGAAGCTTAATAAATGCCTTTAGTATGAGTTAATGCATTCTCCAAAGTAGGTAACACACTTATGTCTCAGAGGGAAAATCACATATATTTGCAAGATCTTTTGAAGTCATTCAGTTAGAATCTTTCATAAGAACATTGTACAATAGGCCAGTAAGTGTATTTGACAGGAGGGGACAGAGTTAAAGGCACTTGGCAACAGGAATCTCAACATGTGGGAGGTGGGGCTGAGGGGCTCAGAGCTTTGGAATATAAAGAAGAAATATTTTTTAGAAAGCAGTTACCAAAAAGAAAAACTCTTCTCAATGGGCTCTTTCAGAGTATGTTCTGTGTGTGTATTACAATACAGCTTAGGCTGGGACCACACAGCTTGAAATACTAACAGATATAAGGAAAGACAAACAAATGAGAAATTTCCTCGTCTGTGATGTTTAAATGGGTGGGGTTTAAGGTGACTGTTAGAAAAGAAATACCCCAAGCTAATATTAATATAGACACTTTCATATTTCATAGCAAAGAATTCACAATTCATTCTTCAGCACACTGCAAAGAGACAAGAACCTGAAAAATCAAACAGACTTCTGAATTACCTAGTGACAATTTTATATTCCAAGAAGTAAAGAAGATCTATCAGAGTCATGGTTTCTACAGAAAGGGACTGATTCACAATGTTCAAAAAATAGGTAAACCTTGTCCCAGACATCCTTCACTCCTCAAATTCAGAAGAGCAGGCGAGGTAAAGGAAGAAACAAGGAAAGAAAACAAGCTAGAAAAGCTCCAGGGACATGATTCCATAAAGAATTAATAAAGTTAGACTGTGCATTTGAAAGACACAATCAAGGTCAAAAGGGGGAACAGACTAGCATATGCTCTACCCATATTTTTAAAGAATGAAAAAAAGGAAGAATTCTTTGTAAATCACTAAAATGGAAATAAAATTGTACATTTAAAGGGAAATTATCAGCTGGTTTGTGCCCTAAAATATTAGGAAAATGAAATACAGCAACAACAATATAATGATAATACCTCTAATTAGTATAAATCACTGCTGCTGATCTCATTTGTTATAATAAGAAATTTGTAATTAATCAGGGAAAGATTAACTGACTGATTCAAAACAAACATAAGAAAAAGAACAGAAGCCAATTTTGTAGATGTACCGTGGAGGAAATGGACACTTAAGGCACAACAAAAATGTCAGCATCCCTCCCATACACTGTTAGTCGGACCACAGCCACTGCAGAGGGAAATTTGGCGACATTTAACTAAATAACAAATGTGCGTAGATTCTGAAATACCAACTGTACTTTTATGAATTCATCCTATAGACATACTGGCATGTACCAAACGGTGAACCCAAGGTTGTTCATGGAGCATTGTTTATAACAACCAAAAAGCATAATCATAAATAAGAATCTGATGAGATAGTTTATGGTCATTTATACAACTGAATATCACCTGGCCCAAAAGAGAGTAGGAAAATTCTTTGTGTAGAAATGTGTATCGCCTCCAAGATATAATTAAGAAAAAATGTAAGGTCCAGAAAAGTATGTGTGTGTGTGTATATATATATATGTGTGTGTGTATATATATATATGAATGATACTACCATTTATGTGAGGAAAAGAAGAGGAGAGAGAGGATTTTATGTATATATAAAATATCTCTGAAAAAGTGCAAAAAGAACTGGTAACATTTCTTACCTCTGAGGAGAGGAATTGTGCTACTAGGTTAGAAAAGAGATTTTTCACTATGTGTTCTTCTGTAGCTTTTGAATTTTGTTCACGTGAATGCATTATTCTCTGGTCAAAAATGAAATGATCAGAATTACAAATTTTGTTAAAGACAGGCAGCACGTTTTCTAAGCTAGAAACAATTGCAAATCAAATTGGCACCTGTATATTTCTGCTTTTAGCTACAATGAAGTAACTGGTAACAGATTAGCTCTGTTACAGAAAATACTTCCAAAACTGGATAAAATACATGAGGCAGCCGTTTTCAGACAGTAGATAACAAGCCATTCCAAGACTGCAACCCCTCAGAAAAGAACAAACTCACAAGGTAAACCGCGTGACTGTCCACCTCTCTGAATAAGCATATTTTCCTGAACATGACACGGAGAGCTGGAGTCCAAACAGAGCGTGGCAATCATGTCCAGCAAGGAGGCAGAACAAGTGTTCAGGGAAGCTGACATGGCTGAAATCTAAAAGGCAGGGCCCTAGAGAGTAAAGAGTTTTTGCAGAGAGAAATTTCCAGAAGTCTAAGTGGGACAAGTCTGTGCTAAGATCTGTGCAATACATTTGCAGAGTGAGAACACCCGAAGCTTACCAGATAGCAAATGTTCTGGGGTTGACAAAGCAGAAATAGTAGAGGTCAGGGTGTGCTGGAGGAAGAGCAGTGCTAGACATCATTAGAGTTCAGGCCTGTGAATGTGGGAGAGCTCGTTAATAAATCCTATGTTAACACTCCTGGCATCCACCTGAGACACTGAAAATTGGTGCCTTTCTACAAGTAAAGGCCATGTCCTAAAGTAAGTCCTAGGATCCTGAGGAAGGCTAAAACAAATCCTGTCTTCAAGGAAAAACAGCTTCTGTCGACATTGAATACTGCCAAATTGAACAGGTTTGGGAAGCATTAGCATGCAATCAAAAATCACTAGCTAAAGAAACAGTAAAATATGATACATAGGCAAGAATAAAAAGCAGTAAATAAAAACAAAATCCCAAATGGCCCAGATACCTGTCCTAACAAAAACTTAAGAGCAGCTATTGTATGTTAAAGAATTAAAGAAAAATATGCTCAAAGAATTAAAAGAAATACAATGTTAAGGAGTGAAGAGAGAGGGAATCTAAGTAAAGAACCAAGTGGAAATTCTAGAACTGAAAACTACAATAACAATGAAAAATGTAGTGGATGGGCCTTAATGGGTGATTGGAATGGCAGGAAAAAAAGAGTCAGAACCTAAAACAGATCAATAGAAATTAGGAAGAGTGGAAAAAAACCAAGAAAATGAACTGAGCCTCAGGAATAGGTAGGACAATACCAAACAGTCTTAGCAGAAATATAATTGGAATCCTAGAAGGCAAAAGAGAGTGACAATAGGTCACTCAGACAAAATATTTGAAGAAATAATGGCTGAAAATTTCTCAAAATGATAAAACAGATCCAAGAAGTTTAGCAAACACTGAAAAGAATAAATATAAAGAGAACCATACCCAGGCACATTGTAGTAAAACTGCAGAAAATCAAGATAAAGAAGAAGTAATAAAAGCATCCACAGAAAAGATACACACTGTGTACAGGGGAGCAAGGGTAAGAACAATCGTAGGCTTAAGAGGCAATGGAGGCTGAGAAAGCCAATGGCACGGCAACCCTGGATCGCTGAAAGGAAAGATAAAAACAAACTTGTCAACCCAGAATTCTACATCCAACAAAAATATCCTTCAAAAATGAGAACCAAATAAAGGCACTTTCAGATAAACAAACGCTGAGAACATTAATCACCAGCAGACCTACACTGCAAGAAAGGCAAAGGTTGAAGATAAATGATACCAGATGGAAATTCAGATCTACAGTAAGGAATAAGATCACTGGGAATGTTAAATAAATTGGTACATTTAAATGAGTATGTTTTCTTTCTTCTTGGAATCTCCTTAAAAGATCGCTTACTAAAGCAAAAATAAAACCACTCTAAAGTGGGGTTTATGACATAGGTTAAAATAAAAAAAAAAAGACAACAATTGCACAAAGAAAGGGGAATGAGTAAGTTGAAAGAAAATGTTATAAGGTTACTACATCTGTGAAATGTTAGGTGTGAAGTGTGGAGAGACACAATATTGACTCTAAATAGATTCTAATGAGTAGAGGGTGCACATTTTTAGCCCTAGATCAATAAAATGAATATATAAGATACATGACTGATGGATGCATGCATGGATACATAGATAAACAGACATAAAGAGAGTACAACTAAAAGCCAATACCAAAAATAAAATGGGACACTGAAAATCATTCAAGTAACCCAAAGACAGCAGGAAAGAAGCAACAGAGGAACAAAAAACAGAGAGACAGATGTATTTCTTCAGGCATCAGCACAGTTGCCTCTCATTGTTTGAATGAATGTGTTGAGTGAATCCCACTAAATACCAGGTATCAAAAAAAATCTTCACCCAAATGTTAATAAGACATGCCTCCGTTTCTCAAAGATCTTACATGGGACCATGCAATAACTGTCATGTGGAACATACGAAGGAAGTTATAGTAACCATTGAGCACTAATATACTAAAGATTCGGCTAAATGCTTCATATGTATTTCATGTGTTTCTCACAATAGAAAATTATAATTTTCATAATGTAGGTGTCCTTGGCCCCATTTGCAGATAAAAGTTGAATGTAAGCTCCATGAGAGCACCAACCATTTATTACTGTGCTACCAAGGCCTCACACTTTGCATCCATATAATAAACAGCTGTCAAAAGAATGAATGAATGAATGAATGAACAGTATAGGATACAATAATTTACCTAAACCCATTCAGAGAACCAGAATTTGAAAGCAGACTGACTTGGGTTCAAAATCCTTGGTATTAAGGGAATCCTAAACCAAAAGGATTCCAGAAGGAAATAACCTGGGCAACAACATATCCAACTTGCACAGGACAGCTGCAGTTTATGGCTATTGTCCCAGTGAAATTACTGACAGCGCTACCATTCATTCACTCTCAAAAAAGCCAAGTTTGTATGACAAGTTTCATGGTTTATCTAGCTATAAGATTTTGAGGAAGAAAGAGAGCTCTCTTTTTGTTGGCATGATCAGGTGTCTTCATTCAAGAGTCACTTGAAATCAACTTTTTAACACATAAATGGGATTTGCTAGGCAGAAAAGAGGATAATGCTTAAAAAGCAAAAAGAATTCTGTGACTTAAAACATTACATATGAATTTGTAAAGAGTTGGGAGATTTGCCACTATAAGAAATCTTTAGGTAAAAACTTTTTATCCCAGACTTTCATAAGTGATAGGGATTGAAAGCTTTCTAAATGATCAGAAACCAAAGGATGATGACAAATGAGAGTACGTCTCACGGGGCTGAGGGGGAGAGACCAGAACATTTCTCTGTTGTTTCAATTTCTCTATGTCTCTGTCTTAAAAGGCAGAGTTAATGGCATGAATTGTGAGTAGATTACCCTAATTTTGAAGGTGAAAGTAAAAAAGACTTAATGGATTTAAATGGACACTGAAAGAGGTAATCTAAACCGAAGTGATTTTCAATTTAGGTGAAATGCAACTTAGTTTTACTTTTTAAAAAAATAATTCTGTAATTCACACAAAGTTCATCAGCATCCTAATGATTTTTAATTGTAGAATCTGAGTCTGTTCTTAGATCTCTCAATTCACTCCTGCCTCTGGGTCTCAATGCACCAACAACGATCCCAAATACTGTGAACAGAAAAGGTCAACATCAAAAGGATGTCCTCTTTCTCCCTTGCTCTGTGTGTGTCAAATGAAGGGTTCTGGAACATGCAAAGAAAATGCTGAAGGAGATGCAGAAGTGGAAAAAGCAGTTAAACAAAGATTAACTGCTTGGAAAAAATAATGGTTTACAAATATGGGCAGAGTATACTTTTCCAGAGCACAGGCTTATGGCACGAAATTAAAGGGAAGTAAACAAAGGTTAAGAAACTGGAAGGAGAATTGTGAGATGTGTTTGCTATTAGATTATAAACTTCCATAACAAAATCATTTTCTAAAAGATGCAAAAGTAGTTCCTTCATCTATACAGTATAAAATTGAACTTGAAAAACTATCTAAGAATATCCGGTACAGATGGTTCCTTTAGAATGATGGAAATTATTGGAACAATGTGTTATGTGTTTTTCAACTAAGAGTACAAAACCTCTCTATCCTGAATTTCTTTGACGTAAAAAGTATTTTAAATCAAACAACTATTAGAGTATAAATTTAAATTATGTAAATCTTTCCTTTTTCTAAAATATCTGCTTGGTAGATACAACTTAAATGTTTAAATTTCATGAGAATCTTTAAGACATTTTTAAAAAGTTCACAGATTTTCACCTGTTTTGTTTTGTTTTTACTCCTAAGTAAAACTTTAGGTTTACATTTGGAAGTTCTATGAAAATTCATGTTAGTTAAGCCTTTAACCAAGAAGATGACTGTCCCCTGACTCTCTTTGCTTAGAAGTCTATGAGGCATGCTGTTTTCAGGATTTTCTCTTAAAAACTGAAGGCCAATATATTTGGGAGTACCTCTTTCTTTTTTTTTTTTTTTTGAGACAGAGTCTCACTCCATTGCCTGGGCTAGAGTGCCATGGCATCAACTTAGCTCACAGCAACCTCAAACTCCTGGGCTGAAGCGATCCTTCTGCCTCAGCCTTCCGAGTAGCTGGGACTACAGGCATGCGCCACCATGCCCGGCTAATTTTTTCTGTGTATATTTAGTTGGCCAATTAATTTCTTTCTATTATTAGTAGAGACAGGGTCTCGCTCTTGCTCAGGCTGGTTTTGAACTCCTGACCTTGAGCGATCCGCCCACCTCAGCCTCCCAGAGTGCTAGGATTACAGGCGTGAGCCACCGCGCCCGGCCGGGAGTACCTCTTTCCATTTCATTTTGTTGCAACTTGAATAAATTAGAGAATTACGTAGGACAAGTTGAGTGTTTTTCTATAGCAGACTTTCTTAAGCTAACATTTATAAAAGAGAACAAAACGACAGATCTTTAATTTTTCAGAGCCTCCAGGGTTAGACTGTAGGTTTCAGGATTGTATAGCTAAGAAGCCTACCAAGGGTGGTAGGGAAATGGAGCACAGCAGAAATAATTGCTACATAAACAAGAATTCAGACGAGGAGAAGCATGCCAACATAGATTTTCAGGTAGCTCTTTTTTTTTTTTTTGGTAGACAAATTCATCTGAATCTATTGGACTGTTGAATATTGATAATATGTGAATTAAACTTTCCTGGTTCTTTTAAAACTCTTCCAGAAGAATGCTGATGCAAAAGAATCTTGAGAACAGCAATCATCCATTGATCCCAAGCAGTACCAATTTATTAGGAACAAGAAATATGGCTGTATTATTTGCTCTGAAATCACTAACAGTGTCTTATCATATGAAATCATTAATAGCCCAGAGGCAAAGTCAAAAATCAGTTAGATTGTATTTCAAGCTCCCAATATTAATCCTCAATAAAGATTTTAGAAATCCACCAGCTTTTATTTATTTTCCTGAGCTCTACCTTGAATGTCTTCAAGATATTAACAAACTTTGTCCCAAAGTCCTACACTTTGAATACTAGAGCATTGTACTTGTATTTAAAAATTAATAATGATAAACCAAAACAACTTATGATGTGTTTCAAGTAGTCTTCAAAGTAGATTAAGATCAAGAATTCATTTAATTAAGCTCAAGCTTCAAAAGGAGATCAGAAAATACCCATCCATTCCAAACCCTTCAGAATTGAAGTATGATTACCCACTGCCTAAGCTACTTGCAGGTAGAAACCATTATTCATACATATTTAGAAGCAGTATGAGTCTTCTTGGGCCACCAGGAAGCCATTCAGTTCACTGAAGCATACTGAACATTACCCACAGAACTCATGCTGTTTTTAGATGTAGCAAATTAGGTTTAACAAGGTAATGGGCTAAAGGATGGGAAAATCCAGCACAGTTTTTAAAAGTGCAGACATTTGACACTTTTCTCCTAGGAATCTCTGCTAATTATCACTTTACCTCAAAGGAGCAGGCAACTGGCAACGTAATATTATGATCATTGTATAGGCAGAGAATAGACTCTGATAAAAGTTTGTTGTTTTTTTTTTTTAAATTCAACGTTTTGGAGACAGAGGTCTTGAGTTCATATATATTCTGCCTTGACCACTCTCTAGATGTAGAGGTTCAAGAATGGTTAACAGTGGGAAAAGCAAACAGAAATGTTAACATGGGGAAAGTGCTTGATTGTATTCTTGACGAAAATATATGAATTAAAATTACAATGAGGTGGCATTTTTTTTCCCTGTGAGATTGGTACCCTGCGTTTCTCAGGCAGTGAGGAAAGCAGTCACTCCCAGACACTGTGCTAGAAAGTAGACTGGTATGAAATGATGGCAAAAAATTTGGTCACTGCTTTCATCTAATAATTCCACCCTTAAGACTTTGTCCTACAGAAATACTTGCACAAATGTTCACACCTGGCAATACGAAAAGATTAAAACAACCTAAAGGTCCACCAAGAAGGAACTGGCCATATAAATAGTATGACATATAAGCAACAGAACACCATGCAGCCTCTAAAAAGAATAAAGCAGCTTGGTATACAGTATTCAACCTTTCCAGAAGTTCACAGTTGATAACCACCAAACTTTTTTTTTAATTCCTGGAATACACCTATAGCTTAATTAGTGACCATTGTTTTCATACTAATATCAAAGCTCTTTTAACTGGGAAAATACTTGTTTTTTTTCTAGGATAATAGGCATCCCAGAAAATTAACACAAAAGGATTGTGGGTGATGAACATGAACTTTACTCCATCTGCAATAATTTTAATTTTAGCTTGTTACTCATTCTATATCCATCTCAAGATTCATCTTCTCCAAGAAGTCTCCCCCCACTCCTATACTCAGTGAGTACAGCATGACAAGGACCCCCAATACTCAGTCTCTGGGGGTCATACAGGATGACCCACACAGGATAGGTCATCCTATCCCAGATAGGATCAGACTTTTGCATTAAGTCAGGAAAGTGATGTCTAAGGTCTGTTGGAAATTATCTACTATATGAAAACTTCTTGAGTCCATAAGCTAAGCAAGAACAATGATGGCCACACCATCCACCCAGATGTTTGAGTCAAAATTGAGATATCAGATCAGATTGCTACCTTTCATTCCCCCTACAATGGTTCATCAACAAATCTTTATGTTTAAAATAAATCTCAATTCCACCCACCTCCCTCCATCTCTGTTACCATCACTTAAGCATAGGCCATGGCAGTCTCTCACCAGCAAGAGCCCCCTGTTTTCTCTCCATTCACGCATCCTCCCACTCTCTGCCCTCCATCCATCCTGGGCACAATTTTAAAAGTAAACTATTATCTTTCTACTCCCAGCTTAAAACCCTTCAAAGGTTTCCCAATGTTCTTAGAAAAAAGAATCCAAACTCCATAACGTGGCCTGTAAGCACTAGTGTGATCTATCCCATCTCTCTCCAACTTCAACCCACAGCACTTCCTTCTTCCCTCCTTCCCTGGGATCATGCTGATCTGGGAGTTTCCAAATGTGCCAAGCTCTTTCCTACCCAAAAATCTTTGCAAAGTCATATCCAGAACCCAATTAGCAGCAAGCTAATGACAGTAATGTATTAATGGGGGATGGATGAGAGGTACCAATTCTATATTTATACATTCAAAATAATACTCCTGTCATTTCTAATTTATTTCATGATGATGATTTCTCATCCAAAACCTAGCCCTTCCACATGTATTCATTAAACAAATACTTATAAAATTTGTTTGAGACACTTTCCTTATTACCCTAGGATATATTAAAAAATTAACAAACACACTGTCCTTAAGAAATTTATAGTACATGAGGCAACATAAGATTTGTTCATGTGTAACTATACCATAAGCCAGTATGAAATAAATAGCAAAGGTATAGAATATGCAATGAAATTTGAGAAAAATGAGCAATCATTTATGGCTGGCACAATGGGTAAGGATTCCTGGAGGAAGTCTATCTGACTGAGGTCCACTGGAAGAATGGGTAGAAGCTAGAAAGACACAGGCGGGATTGCAGGTTAGGAAGGGCATTACAGGCAGAAGCAGCAGAAGGAGTCAAAGCACAGAAATTGGAAAATTCATAATATGTTTAGAAATCGCAAATAATTAGAAAATTGGATTTGAGACAAAATATGAAATGCCTACAAGTAGCAAACTAATAAAAATAGCACAAATGTATTGAATGTTTACTACATGCTGGGGTAGTCATTTAATTACCAAAACAACCCTATGATGATAACTATGATTATCCCCATTTTTCACTGAGGAAACTGAAGCACAGAGGGGTTAAGTAGTTTTTCCAAGGTCACAAAACTGGAACGTGGTAGGGCCAGAATCCAAACCTTGGCACTCTAGCATCTGTGTACATGTTAACCATGTGGGAAATCAACCTTAGTCACATAGATATCAAAATTTATTGTAGAGCTCTGAGTAAATATGGGCCTTTGATGACTTACTTTGGTTGCAATGGAAAGAATACCCCAGAGAAGAAACAACTAAACGCGGGAAAGCACCTTTGAAAGCTGATACCACCGTAAAGGCCAAAGTTACAGGCTTTAAAGAAGCACCATGGCAGTGGGAACATAAAGGAAAGCCTGGGAAACAGAGACAATGAAGAGGTGAAACCAGAGAACATTGCAATGGGTTGGCTATGAGAGAAGAATCAACAAACACAGCTCATTCTAAAATTTCAAGTCAGGGTGACTAGAAAAATGATTATACCATTAATGTAAATGTTTTAAAGTAAAAATAAAAAATTGACTTGAAAGAAAATAGGTGGATCACATGGTGCTTCTATTGTTGTTGAGGCTCTGGTAGGACAGACAGGTAGAATTTCCCAGAAAATGGAAGATCTGAACCCAGGAGAGAGGCCTGAGTTGAAGATGTGGGTCCGGAAGTCAGCCCTGCAGACATGGTGTAGATCCCCATGGTGTACATCCCCATGGTGTACCCTCACACCCTTTCCACTCTCAGGGCATCAAGAAGAGGAGCCACAGGAGAGACAGAAACCAAACAGAAAGATAAGAACAAATTGAGAGTTGAGTGTGATGGACAGACACTAAGAAACTGAGTCATTTCAAAATGAAGGGGAAAAGCAATGGTTTCAAATGTCAGCAAGAAATGAAGGAAAATGAAGACTGAAAATGGCCTTTTCATAATTTGGTGACTGAGAGAAGAAACCAAGCAACAAAGGCTTCCAGGTTTCGATGCAGGAAGAGAAGGTGTCGACAGTGGCTACAGATCATTCACGAAGCTTGGAGGCAAACAGAAAAGTGAATGTTGAGGTAGTCAATCAATAAATTCACCCACTCACCTAAAGCCATGCTTTCATTACTTCTGATTACCAATAACTCTTGGTGACCAATTCAAATTTTTTGTTTTGGGGTTGTTTCAAGGATGGAGAATTCTAAGCAGGTTTGTAAACAAAGAAAGAGGTAAATGGACATAGAGAGGTCAAAGTTTGCCTCAGCAGTGTTCCAGAACAAGTGGAAGTGCATTTAAATGAGAAGAATGTTTTTTTCTGGACAGAGAAAAGAGTGATGATGCAGAAGACCTTGAGGAGGAACTTGAGGAGTGAAATTGAGGGGCTCATGTCAGATGATCTAACATTCCCCAAAAAACAAGAATCATCTGCCAAAGGTAAGATGGTAGATGACACCAAAGGCAGTGAAATAGAGAAGCCAAGAAAAACAAATAGTAAAGGAAGTAAATAATAATAACTAGCTAAAATTAAGTGGTATGAATAAAAGGAACCAATTAAAACCATGATAGCACTTTCTCCAGAAAAATTAGCACTGCCACCTCAAGAGAATTGAGAAAGTAGACATGATGGTTAGCTGGCTGTCACACCCCTGGATACACAATCATCACTCATCACTCATTTATTCATCATATATTTATTCAACATCTACTGGGTGCCAGTCACTGTGTGAAATGCCATAGTCATGAAAACAATGGCTACACATCAATTTGGATGGTATTGGTCCAAAACGTGGCACATCCCTCAATTGAGTAACATAGACCCACCTCTCCAGCCCACTCACCGAAAGCCATGCTTTCATTACTTCTGATTGCCAATAACTCTTGGTGACCAATTCAAGATTTAGCATGTGTTAGGACCCAAGTCACACAGGAAATAGGTCCTCTATGTTACAAGCACTCCAGGAAATTTAGAAAACTATTTGGTGAAAAGCTTTTTCATTTAAGGATTCTCAGAACTTCAAATTTGTTTTCTTAATATATCATATTTCAACATTGACACTGTGGTCTCACTCATTCTGTCCTCACTGCTGTCAAACTAAGAGCTGGTCCCTTCACCTCTAACAACATGCTGTTTTTTCTTATGCAGCATTACTTCAAACAACCCCCTGCCAGTGATTTTACCAGGGCTATGTCCTCCCATCCATTCATTTGTTACATCCATTCAGTTGTTCATCAAGCATTCAATGAGTGCCTATGATGTGCCAGGGGGTGGGGTGGGGTGGGGCCTGTGGTTTCAAAAACACAGTCCTTATTCTCAAAGATATTATTATATAAGTAGAGGGGGAAAAGTAGAAGAGTAACAGTAAAATACAAACTAAGTACAGTGGTTAAAAACAAAGGAGAGGGAGACCAGCTTTGCCTAATGGGATCAGGCAAGTTTCCACTAAGGAGAAGGCTCTCTGTTGCTTAAAGGACAGAGAGCAATTTTTCAGATGGGTGAGCTGTGTGGGGGAGAGCATTCTGGCAGAAGGAATAACATGTACAAAGGCACTGAGGCATGAATCAATAGACTTTTTTAAAAAACTGCAAGCAGTCCAGGAGTAGTGGAGAGCAGGAAGGATGTGGGAGAATGGTAAGAAGCGAGATAGACAGGTAAGCCCCTGAGGAGCCATTCTGAGAGGTCTCACTTCCTTCCTGTGGCCCAGAGGTTATTAATGTTTGTAGTCATGGCTCTTTCAAAATCTATGAAACAATGAACCCTCATCTCAGAAAAATAAAATTCACCAAAATAATGTATACAATGTCCACAAACACTCAGAAGTAAAGAAATTGCATGTACCTCAGGTTTAAAATCCTGCTTTAAGCAAATGGCTCAATTTTCATTTTTAAAAATAGCTGGAAGCATATACAACAAGCAAGGAAGTAATATGATCCAATTTGTGTTTTAGAACAATAACTCAGCCAACTCTGTTGTGAATGGATTAGAAACAAGTGAGACCAATGGTAGAATGAGCAATTAAGACACCACGACAGCCATCTGGTCAGGAGATGATGCAAGAAACTGCCAAGAAACTCTTTGAAAAAGTTAAGAATGATTCAAGCTATCAAGTATTTAAATACATTACAATAATTAAAATAATGTGATACTGACCAAAAAAAAAAAGATAGAGAAATCAATGAAAAAGATAGAAAGTCTAGATCCAGAATTTTGTACTATGTTTTATTCAAGGTAAAACTTAAAAAGCAAAGGATAGATTATTCAACAAATCATTGTCAGGACAAGTGGAAAACTATCTGGGAAAAATAGAAAGTTAAACTCTCGCTCTCCTATATACCAAAATAAATTCCAGATGGACTAAGATTTACATGTAAAATAAAGAAACAAAAAAAAAGTACTGGAAGAAAGTGTAGGAAAAGTGTGTGTAATCTTGGGATAGTGAAATCCTTTCTAAACTAACTCCAAAGGCAGAAATTTTAAAAGGAAAACATGAGAGACTCAACCACTGCCAGGGAGGGGGTAGGGGAAGGGGAAAATGGGGAGTTGCTATCCGAAGGGTATAAAGTTCTAGTTATGCAAAATGATTTAAGTCCCAGAGATCTGCTGTGCCACATTGTGCCCAGAGTTAACAATACTGTATTGTATTATAGAATAAAAATGTGTTAAAAGAATAAATTTCATATTGAATGTTCTTACCACAATTTGAAAAAAAAGACTCAACCACATTCACAAAAACTTCTTGTGTAAAAATACACCAAAGGGAAAAAGTCAAAGGTGACTAAGAAAATGGGAAAAATATTTACATTATAGATAACTCACAGGCAAATGGATTACTATCTGTACTGTTAAAAATGTAATAAAATTAACTGGAAAATAAGCATTCCAAAAGAAAAATAAGCAGTGAACATTAGTAGCAATTTGCAAAGGAAAAAAATGTCCAATCTCAATAGTAATTTAAGAAATGCAAATGAAGTCACAGGGAGATGCCAATTCTCCCATATCAGATTGGCAACATTTGTGAAAAAACAATACTACTTAAGATATGAGAAAAATATGCCCTCTCATGCTCCACTGGTAGGTGAACAAATTACAGGGAGAAAAAAACTTTCTGGAGAACAATTTGGCAAAAAAAAAAACCTTTATAAATAAGTACACTCTTTAATGTACAAGCTCTGCTTCTAGAAGTGTATCCTAAGGAAATAATTCTGATTTAACTACCAGAAGATACACAATAATTTTTACAATAGCAAATTTTAAATTTGAATAAGTAAATGTTATTTAACCATTTAAAAAGCTAACTATTAAAAATTATCTTGTAGAAAAGTATTTAAAGGTATAAATAGATGTTCACACTAGCTTGTTAAATGGGGAAAAATGGGCTATAAAATCATATTATCATATATAAGCCTGGCACAACCCCACTACCACCCCATGTTACTATACCTAACAAAGAGAATGTAGATTGGTTGCGATATTAATTTGGAGTACAATTCAGTTGCAATGATACAACAAATGATAACTAATATCATTAACAGTAATAGTAGAAACAACAATGGAAAAAATACACGATACTGAGCAAGCAATATGATGTAACACCTCGGTAGCAGAACAATGGAGCTTGATAGGTCACCTCATACTGATCTCTTCAAACTAATCTTGCCCCCCTCCACCTGCCATGCTTTGGTCCAGAAATCAGAGGGAAGACCACAGGAAAAATATATGCAGTTAGACATGGAAACTATTGGAAGGACAGAAGAAGTTTCTGGCTGCAGCTGCACTCCCCTGGGGGCCTTGGCAAGCTCTCCATGAGTGACACAGATTGAAACAAGTAGGAAAACGCTGCCCCAGATCCGTGAGCCGATAGCTATGTGGTGATGGCCCTGGTATAACTTAGCACAGGAGCACCGGACACCATTTGGTGGGCTCCAGTTCTCTAACGCATACTGATTCCTAAGAATTCCAGTTTGTGGAGAGCAGGGCAAATGCCATGTTCTCATCCATTTCTGATATAACATTTTCATGTCCAAAGGTCCATATGGGGCCTCTGAAAATCTACACGTATCATACCAATCAACAAAACCATATCATATGCTTTAGAATAGCATCTCAACCAGTCTGTATTTTATTTGGAGATATGTCAGCATGGGGGCTACAACCCATAATATTTAAGAATAATTTGCAATGATGAAAGCATGTTTCTATTTCGTTCGCATTTGCAGACTTATCTTTGTGATTGCTAATTCCTTTGCTTCTGATTCACCCACTATAAAACTGAAGACAGGAGGTTTGTCAGAAAACCTTACTCTGTGCTGAAAGCAATTGACGATGAAATGAGGGGGAAAGGAGCAGCTTCTGAATTGGAGGGAAAAGAAAAAAAGAAAGAAAACAAACACCCACACAAATGAGCGTGTGTTTAACAAGGGAAGTTATCTCAAAGGTCACAGATTGGTGGAGGAAATATGCTATTTACCAATGGCGGGGAAGGAAAAATCCCAAAGACACATAAAACTCACGCTAAATATTTGCCACTCTGTTTTATTTAAGACCAGTGCACATTAGCAGGGGCAAACTGAGTACACACTGAGAACTCGACAAGATCACCAAGCTACAGGCCCCTGTCCCTTTATCAGCATGGAGAAGTTGCTCTCAACGGGGTCTAACTGGTTTCAGCAAAATTACTGTTACTACCCTAAGAGGGCAAACCTCAGAGGATATCTATTTTCCTATCCACAGTTCTTTGAGGATATATATTTTTTATTAACTTTATTTATAGTATTTCTAGCTCAATTATTTTGGCTGGTTTTCCTTATGATTTTGCTTATCACTTGCTTGTAATCTTACTCATAAAACTTGCTTGAATCTATTTTGTTGACATTTATAGTTGTTCCAAAGAGTAGAAAATAATACATGATATTTTGTTAAGAGAAAATGCATTAGTCAATTCTGAAAGTTTACGTTGATGAAAAAGGCATACTACCCATAAATTAAATTATATGTGACTTTTCCTTTATACTTAGAAATTCCAAGAATGATTATTTAAAAGCAAAGTCAAACGTTTACCATAATAACTCAGAACAAAACTGTGGTGTTATAAGACCTGACAGTATTTCTTAGAATAGAATGTTACTAGTTCGTAAATTTAAGGCAGGCACACAGATGCCTGCCCCACACATAACATAAAGCATTTTGCTACAGAAAAACCTTCAGTCATATTTTGACCATAAACACTACTTGAGAATCACACCAGTGGGAGGTTTAGATTGTGTTAAGGGTTTTTCTGTTTCTCACACATTCAGGCAGACAAAGACATACACTTTCATTCTAAAGATGGCCATTTGGCTTCCCCCACACTACATCAACAAACTCATGCTTCGCCCCGAAAATTCCTTTTCTGACTTACCTTGAGCATAAAAATCTGGAACAGGAGAGTTGCTTCAGGAGAGCCAAAATCAGAACGTGGCCAAGGGAAATGAAGTCTCAGTTCCTACCAACAATATAAATCTCTGACATTCGAGGAAAAAAGGGGAAGCTAACAGCCCATCTAATCGCAGGGCTTTCATAGCAGATATTTTAATAAAAACAATTCAAGCTCCTGACGCAACAGAGGGTAGCCTTTGCATAATGTTTAGTTTCTAATGCTTCCGAAAGGTATCTGATATTTATTTATGATTCAAATATATTAAGCCTGAAATGGAAACACTTCCAGAATTTCCAAAGAGCCTACATAAAGCTGCCTGAATAATTATTTGCAAACAAGTTAGTAGAAAACATTAAGTCCCATTTAGGTTTTTTGGTTATTGTTTGTTCTCCTCCCACACCCCACACTCCCCCCCACACACACACATACACTGGATCATAAAAACATGTTTGAAAAGATTTTAACTCAGACACCATTAATTTGATTGTTAAAATCTCCCTGGAGCTCATTTTTATAGATCACCTGGAAAAATCTTAGGAGATTTTACAAAATGTCCCAAATTCAGAAACCAGAGGTCAACTGCAAAGATCCTATGAGATGGCCAGTAAGGAGGCTTTAAGTCACCCATTATGAGAAAGAGACAAATAAAATATAAACAAGCTAATTCTAAGATTTATTAAGATACGATCAGTGGAAATTCAACCCAGTCCTCAGCTCATATATATCAAAAAGCTTCGAAAGTTGTGATCAATGTTCATATGATAATGTTCAGATTAAGTGTGTTTTATTATTTTCTAATTATTTGAAAAGTATTTTTGCCTCAATTTGATATAAATTCTAATCCCATGTTAATCACCATATATAATTATTTAATGAAGCTATCTCCCCAGCCTATTTTGGACAAATTGAATTCACAAAAAAAGTGAAGAATGAGGTTTATTTATTTTACTTGGGGGAGGAAGGGACAGGAGGACTGAGTGAGCCATTAAAAAAGATAATTATAATATGGAGCATTTCTTTGTAGAACAATTAAATATTAATAGAATACAAGGTCAAGGACTGAAAACCTGTATCTGTAATTTACTTTATATCAGAATAAATTTGAGAAAATCACTTCACCTCAATCTTGCCAAATGTAAATTAGGGGCACTATTATGCTTTCTACATCTCCCATAACATAAAATTATGATATAAATACAAGGTTCATTGACTAGGTCAAATTGAGCTAGGTAGAGAAAATTGGCCATATGCATGATTATATCCATCTTCACCTGCAGAAAATAATGTTGACCACTGATTTGACTACAGTATGTAAATGTTGTTTTTAATGTCTTTATATAGGTTTATTAGAATAAGATGCTCACCTACAAGTCAACCTGCAGTTTCCCATGAGGTTAGCATGCTGTTACTATTCCCATCCCCTACCTATAAATGCAGAAGTAAAAGCAGAAATCATAACAACAAATTACCCAACATAGAAGGCAGTTCAAAAATGGAACTTAGAATTTTTAAGTATTGAAGATAATGTTCTGCATTAAGTAAACACTTAACATGTGTTCGTGGAGTAAATGAATAAACTGATATTCCACAGTCTAGTACATCACCTCCAAGCACCCTGTGGTAGATAGAATCCTTATGCCTTGCCAAGATCCATAGATGCTCATACAATTTTCATACAATGAAAATTACATGATGAACATATTTTTGCTACTGCCTTTGACCATACTTTTTTTTAACTTTTTTTATTGATATATAATAGTTGTACATATTTTCAGCATACATGTGATATCTTGATACCTACATACAATGTATAATGATAAAATCAGGGTAAATTGGGATATCAATCACCTCAAATATTTATCTTTTCTTTGAAATGCCCATCTCTTTTTGCCCCTGTCTCTTTTATTGGCCTCTTTGCTACTTCTAAGACAATGCAAGTTTCCTCCAAGTAAGTTCACAGTAAGTAGTATATTTATAATAACAGAGACCCAAGTTCTAATCCTAGTCTTCCCAGCTCTCCCAGAAACTACAGGCCTTTGGAAAATCATAATAGATGTCTTTATTTTCCCATCTTCAAAAAAGATTAAAAGCTGAATTTGACTAAAAGTCTATTGATGTTAAGGATGTTAAGAAACCACCCCATTCTTCCCAAGGAGGAAAACTTCCAGGGCTTTAAATGAAGTTGAGAGATTTTTAAAAGCCAATGGAAGAGTTCTCTTTTATCCCTATTTCCATGGGACCCCCTACTGGTGCTGCTGGACTCTCTACGAGCCAAAGAGGGAAGCTGGACCAGCTGCACTATCAGCTCAGAAACATTCTGCACCATGACTGACAACAACAGCATCTTTACTGACCAGGACGCAAGGATGATGTCTTGTTAGGTTTGGCGAAGTTAATGCTGCATAAAAGTGAAACAAAATTGGCATACTATTATTAAATATGCAATAACTATAATAAACAACTCTGCTAACCACTCCCAAAAGCCAGAAAAAGTGACCAAAGAGTTTTTCTCAATAGCCCAAAGAGAGTCCAAACAGCTTCTCATAGGAAGATTTAATTAACAGCAAAAACATATTCATATTTCTTACGCTTTCTCTTAGAAAGGATTAATAAGAGGTTAAAGGAGAAATGATAAAAAGAAAAGCCTCAGGATTTGTATGTATTATAATCAAGAATACTCAGCCCCTGGAAATTGTCAAATATCTAAGCAAACACTAAAAGTTTACTTGCCCAAAGAACCAAGGGGAAAATCAACAATGCTCTTCAACTAATTCAAGTGTCATCTCATTTTCCAATTATTTTCAATGTAATCAATCACGTCATATTACATTCTGAATTACACTTGGAAAAGGTGGGCCCATAGATCCATGTTTTCACTTTATTTTTGGTCAAAGAACCAACGTAATCCACAGGACATTCGGAATACATTATCCAGTGACAACCAGCCTACATCTGCCTACTCTCAGCATTTGTCATGTCTTCGTTCACTGAGTCCACAAACATTCCACCAATCCAATCAAATAGTACCCTAGGTAAAGAAGAAAATGATATGGATCTTGGCCTCAAAGAGTTTACAATTTGATATGGAAGACATATTTGCATTTGCATGCCAAATTGCTATAACATGAGGAAAATATAACCTCCATGAATGAGATTTAAAAAATCAAACATCTGTGACATTTCAGAGCCAACAGCTACATTATGGAAGAAGGAACATGTCTCAGCATTTTAAAAATCCCTCCAGAAAACATTCCAGATAATTAACCAGATCTGAAATAACAAAGCATCATAGATCAAGAAGGAAAAAGCAAAATTGAAAAGCTGTTTGAAAGAAGCATCTTCATGTTTTCATTCAACTATACTCACTCCAGAAAAACATAAAATGAGGTCAGACTTTGTCCATTCTCTGCAAGAAAGCTAGTTTCAAATGCACCAGCAATCTTGAGATTAAAATGAGAAGTGAGGGAAGTTTATATCATTACATGTGTAGCATGGGTTGAATTACCCTTAGGATTAAAAATCACATTTTATTTTTTCAATTAACACTGTAAATATGAACAGTCAGAAGCCTCTTACCTTTGCTGTTTAATTATCCATCTGATTGCGGCTCAGATCAGCTCTTTGTAATCCAATTTTGAGAAAATGATGCATCTATTTAAAAGCATATATAGCTTGTTTGTTCAAGCAGAAAGTTGACTGAATTTTCCTAGACTAGGAAGAGATTGGCATGTTTGCTTGTGCATATCAGGTTATTTAATTGTGAAACTGGGAATTATTCCACAGATGTAAATGGATTTCTAATTTATGTCACAAAGGAGAGATTATACTCTTAGGAGAAGTTATTTACTTACTCATTTTCCTAACTAGATTTCCACGCAAACAAGAATTTCAAGTCAGGGAAGCACTGCCAAAAATGCTTCACCAGAGACAACCAAAAAGAGATCATCAATGTCTTGTTAGCTATAAATAATAATTTAAAAAATCTTTGGAAATGTAATTACAGCTGGTCTAGTCTGAAGGGTTTTATATTTATATTAGCCCAAGTAAATTACAGTATAATTTTAATTTATGCATTTAAAATAGGTTTGTTGTACATATTGCCATACCTTTCAAAATTTAAAAAAAATCAAGAAGGATCAACTTTTTTCCAAAATATTTTTTCTAATTGTATATATTGACAAATGTATTTCTCCTGCCCTCTAACTTAAGTACACTCATCTCTGCAGTAACTTGTCTGACCTTGTTTCTCTATAGTTCATACTGGCAGTTTCTAAGCTATCTTTTTGGGATCTTTTGAGGAAATGACTTATCGGTGCATCTATGTTCTTTTATGTTCATGCCTCCCTCCCTTTTTTTCTTTCCTTGGCACCATAGAAGCACACATACAGAAGTCTATAACTTATGGTGGCTTATTTATTTTTACCTGCATATATTCAGAAGCTATTTTTAAGAAAAGGACAAAACTGTATAATCCTGTAGATATGGAGCCTGGTCACTGTGTGGCCTTGGGCAAGTTATATGATTCAGGTGACCTGTCTTTTCAGGCACGAAATGAGGAGGACCCTGCTAGACGATCCATCTCTGAGATTCTGAGAAGCCTGAAACTGTATGACCCTCCAGCGCTTTGACTGGGGACCGCACACTGGAATGTCATATGTTACCTTAAAAGACGTTTGGCCCTTCCCCTGGTGAATATAAACACAAAGACACAGGGGTACAGATATAAGGAGAGAATGCAAACAACAAGAGAGAGGGGGATAAAAGGTGGGAGAGGGAGAGAGAGATGGAAAGGGAGATGGGGAGAAAAAGTGGGAAAGGGAGAGGGGGAGGCAGAAAGAATAATGAGGAGAGAGAGGCAGGAACCCAGAAACGTGGCAGGATAAGGGTGGGGAGCAGGGTAAAGAATTTAGGGAAAGAGAAGAGTACATACAGTAAGAAAGCTAAAGAAGATGTCTAAATTACAGTACAAAACTAATTATAGAGCATAAATATTTTTAAATTTTTGCATGGCAACAATTACCTACAGGGATTTGTTCTCTTCTCCTTCCAAACTTTACTTCTGTTCTGCAACGTGAGGGGCCTAGCCCACTCAGGAGGACATCCTAGCCCACACATCCAAGATCCATACATAGCCCCACCCACTTGGGTCCCAGGAATGCTCACACACAAGTGCCACTTACCCTTGGGAGACTTAACCCCAGGAGAGGCCCACACAGGCCCTGGAAATAGTCTTGGGATCACATAGGCAGGGAATTGTGGGGTACTAAATGGTTTAGAAGCGGGAATGGGGTGTTTTGGCTAGACAAAATCCCTTTTGCTTTGCAGAATCCTCTCCCCATGGGACATGGTGCCGTGGAGGACAGCCAGCAGCACCCTCTAAAGCAAGCGACAAGAGCAAGAGTCTCTTGCTTCGGACCTAGGGGTGTGACAGCTGATGTGGCATTTCTGCCTTAATCTGGATTGGCTAGAAAATCTAATTAGCCATCTCTCATATTCCAAGCAGCTAGGCTGAATAGTATTTGGGCATACTACATAGTGAAAATAACCAACGTAAGTACTGAAATTACTTCAGCTCGGGTGGTAAAACAATTTCAGTTTTAATACCACGGAGTCTCTGCCACATTAGCACAAGGGGACGCATTGCTTTCGGCAAGAAATCTCTACACACCACATATATACTGCTTAAGATAGCACAAAGAGAACCTTCGTGAGATTTTAGTGACTAAGTAGAGAGTAAAGTTTTTGTCTCAATTTCTCCTTCCTCAGTTTCAGTCTACAGAACACCATGGGCCAAGGCTGACCCAAGGTAAGAAGCCAAATCTAATTGGCAAACCTTCCCTCTCATTCCCCCTTCTTGTAACACCTCACCCTGACATACCTGAGTTGTCCTCCATAGGAACACAAAAGATATACTTTCCAAAAAAAAAAAAGTGTTCTATACCTCTATTTCTCCCTCTCTACTACCAAATTTTGTCTCTCATCTTTTTTGGCTTTTATCTGGTGGTAGTCAACTAACTAATAGAATAAACTACCTACCGTGTACCAATAGGCTAGTGAGTGTTATCAGCTGAATAGGTTATCTATCCAAGTTAATTAATCCTGCAAGCAGGTCCTGAGAACATGTCACTCCATAGTATGTAGGAATGACTCCAACAGAATGTATATATTGCAAAAATGGGGCTGGGCCAGGCCAGTGGCACACAAGCTTCTTGGAACATCTTGAATACACCATACAGCCTTCCCCACTGAGAGACCACTGCTTATGGACAAAGTACAAGGAATATATAAGAAAGGGAAGAAACTTGTCCTAACAGATTTACAGTGCAGTTGAAAAGAGAGACTCTATGTAAAATGGGAAATGCTTTAATAATGTTACAAAATAACACGAGGATGCAAAGGATGAGGTATAAGGCCTTTTTCCTTCTGTTTTCTAATATATTTCCAGAAGTCTCATCTGCCATAAGCTTTCCCCTGAAATTTTTATGAAGAGGCAGAAGATTTATCCTGTATAGTAAAAGAAACAGCTTGGAAGAATTTAAACACGTCTCCTTCCTTCTCTGCTCCCTCTTTTTCCAGTCCTTAGAGTCTGGGCCTTTTGAAGGATGTTCGGAGGTGTTCCCTAGGTGCTTCTACCCTTTCAGTCTGTCTTTTTATTAACATATCAGGGTCCTCAAGAGTTATCTTTATTCTTCCCCATACAAGAGAGAATAGTAATTTCACTTCAGTTTTTCCAGCTGCTTCTTTTCTATTGCTCTGCCCACGACTTCAAAAAGGTAGGTAATCCTTAAACCCTAGAGTCTCAGACCCAGTCAGAAGGCATACATTCTAAGTCCAGTTCTAATGCTTAGTAGCCAGGGGAAATTACGTAACTCTTCTCTGAGCCTCAGTGTTGTTTGTAAAATGAGGGTTTGTTTCAGCAAATACCCAAACGGCTTACGTGGCAGAGCACACGACACAGTGATGCTTTAGGTGTCTGGCTGATGTGAGCATTCATGGCAGGTGTTCTCTCCTTTGAGATTTCTCAGCATAAGATCAGATGCATTTGTTTCTCCAGTTAACAAATATTTTGTTGAGTACCTACTATGTGTCTGAATCTCCACTGAGCACTTATAACAACTACTGGAGCCATAAGCCACCCAGCTGCTGCTGGACAGTTTCTCCTTCCCAGTTACCTCGCTTCCAGTGTCGTCCTTTTTGGAAAATAGTTAAGAATGTGTGTCATGTGTGCTTGCTTAAATTGTACCTATTTGCGGCATTTTGGAATGACACCTATCTCTCTCTGGGCTTCAGTATACATCAAAATTCCCACAGTTGGTGTACTTTCAAGGCACAGAAGTTAGCATAGTCGCTAAGAAATTCTCTCCTGGGATTGATAGAAGAGAATCAAAATACATCTGGATTTCATCAAGTCTGGTTTTCAGGCTGTCAAGGGAGGCTGAAGTTGGTAGGGATAAATTAAATTATTAAGACGGAAGTTTCCAACAGTGTAAGGAGAAAAGCAGTAACAAACAGCGCGTAGCAGTAATGAGCGAGCTCACACACTGCACACCAGGACCCATCTGATACTGATGCTGCCGTCCGAACGTGCTCCTACTCATTCCGCCACCACGGAAATAGAAAACATAACAAGCAAACATCTGAAGAGTAATTCCTGCTGAGCTGAATCCCTAGTTATAACCAAAAAAAAAAAAAAGCAGACTAGCTTCTTTGAAGCTTGAACACAAAGAGCACCTTTCTATGGACCGTTGATTATCCAAAGCAGTGTGACTTTGGTACAAGTTTTATTTGTTACAAGTGGGCAGGAACACTTGGGTGTCTGAAGGATCCCTTTCAACTATCATTTCTGCAGAAATCACATACTGAACCACCCATTAAAATGGAAAAGTCATAGCTATTTAGACCCCAGAAAAGCTAATTGACCCAAGATAGAGCAGGGGGTTATAAACATACCTTTGGTACAACTGTTGGACAAAATCATTGATTATATAATCATTAGTTCTGTATGTCCTTAATAACTTCTATTTTCCCTGATCTATATTAATGTTAGGAGAACAAGTGCTTTCAAAAACATGGAAGAAAAATACAGAAAATAACATGACTTTCAACTGTTTCTCTTCGAATACCCATTTTCTCCATATGCTTTATGATGAGTGAGAGAGAGAGGAGGAAAACTGGGCCTTTGGGGGGTCCAAAGTTAGAGCAATCCCCGGCCAAAGAATGTGTAGTCAGGGCTGCCACTGTGCACAACCCCACTGTTGTATCCTGTTTTCACTCTCCGTGAAATTTACCTCCAGGACTGTGCAGCGCACAGCCTGTGTGCCATGCACAGTGACCCTGTCTACAGGGCACCCAGCAATCCACTAAAAGGGAAAGGGCACCCAGCCCAGGAAAATGCCTTTTTGCCTTGTGAGCTAGTTCAATCCTAAGGAGTCAAGGAAAGGAAAGAAAGTGTTGGCTGACTTTAATAATTACTCAAAAAGTTCCACAAATAGACGCAGAAGAAGGATCTGAGAACTGTAAAATATTTGATTCTGCAATCACAAGAGAGGAAAGTCTTTCCATGTGAATGATCCTCAGACAAACAAAACCACAGTGAGAATGGCTGAGCACACAGTTTTCCTGTCTTCACACCCACACACCTGGCGGAACACGTCAGCAAGCAAGAGAAAACATTCTCCAAATTTCCAGGGATGAAGCATACTGGAGAGAGGAACCTCCCCTTTGATCAACTTCGAAAACATTAAGCCATATAGTTTAAGGTTTTGTTGCAGCCTGAAAAATGGAGTTGTGGCCCTGAATATATGGCATTTAAGGACAAAGGATTTCTATCAGGCCAGATGAAGGATACCCCTGGACCTCAGTCAGCTGACCAAGTATTATTCATATGTGAAGTGTTCTTAACCCAAACACTTTAGAATGGCAGAGGAAGCTGCTTTACTTGGATGTGTTAGAAGCAGGATCTCTGAGAAGCCGAAATGAAAAGGACAAGTAACCCTAATTTGGGGCTGATTCCTAGAGTGCCCTCTCCTGTCCTCCTCTAGCCATGTCCCTTCATGGGGCCAGGCGGCTGTAGGGCTATGAGACATCCCCACCTACAGGGACAATGTCCCTTCTAGACTATTCCCCGGGTACTCATGACCCTGGAATTCCCTGCTGCCAATGGTCCAGCTCCCAAGGTCTGTGCAGGTCTTTACCCTTCCCAGGGAAGATCTCCTCACAGCCAGTGTGCACACCCCTAGGCCTGAGGGAGGCCATGGGCATCTGCTGGGCTGTGGGTGTGAACAAAGCTTGAGTGAGCAGGCTGGCTTGTCCACACACATTCTTACAAGCCTCCTCCAGCTGCATAGTGGAGCCAAGGCAAGAAGAGATGTGAGATGGGAAGGCCTCTTGTCCTGGGCCATCAAATGTTAGGGGTGGGCCTGGAATGGGATCCATCACATACTGAAGTGAGGACTAGTCAGTGATCCCAAGAAACATCTCTCTCTCTCTTTCTCCCCTTCCCCCTCCTATACTTACAGTGACCACATAACTTATTATCTGAACCAAGACACTGTTGAATGTGAAACAGACCTTAACTAGAAGGACATTAGCTCAACAGGTGAGGCCAACTATCCTGCAAACGAGCATGTAAAGTCATCCCAGCTGCATCAAACTGCAGAGTGTCTTCCCTTATAATTAATTATTCCTCACTGACGCTGAGCCCAAAGATCCATAAGTAATTGACACCCATTGCATCCAGCATTTTTCTTCCTCATCAGGTTCTTTTCCCCCTCATTAGAGAGTGTTGGGGTACGTCTGTTGTATCACATATAGTTCCAGCTTCTGTGATTTTTCTGCAAAGGTTGTTCAGTCTGTTCAGTTTGTAGGCTGACATCCTAAATAAAAGGGATTGAAAATAAGAGGGAAACCTAGGAAACCAGAGAACTATCACAAACCCCTACAAACACACCAAAGAAAATTCGATACTAGGATTCCTGCAGGAGGTGGAAAATCAAAGATAAACAGTAAACAGACCTGTAAAAGAAAACACTGTGGCTGGAACCAAGCCTGCACTGGGCCTATGAATTCAGGATTTAATCAGGACCAGGTGGCGCTTTCCAGAAGCTCAAGCCCTACAGGAGGGAGTTTCTGGGAAGGCCTACAGCCTGATGTCGTCTCACAGCTGTTGTACAGCACACACACACACACACACACACACACACACACACACACACTGTTCCTACAGTGGGTCCAGTCAGTCCTACTGTCCACTACTATTTTACACCAGCAATTCTTAAACATGACCACATACCCTGGGAGCCTCCCTGACATACAGATTCCCAAGCAGCACCCCACAGAGATTGGACCAGGAGGTCTCGGGTGAGGCTGGGACATTTCTACCCTTAGTAAATAATCCAGATGACTATGAAAGCAAAACCTTCTAACCCCTGGAGAAGCTCGACGGAGCAGCACAGGCCAAACTCTGTCTGACCAGGATGCAGTCATGCCCTCATGCTGTTTTTCCCAGTCTCTTCCTACGTGGGGGTCTTCCCAGAGAGCTGAAGATACTCTACCCAACACCATGGCAACAAGGCACAACAAACAGCTGTCCTTTCCTGCCACGACCAAGCCCCAGCCAATTGCCAATTCCAACATGTTCTGAAACGTTTCTCTACTCATTCTCTTTCATGAGAAACTATTTAAGCTTTATTAAGAAATAAAAGTACACACATGCAGCAAGTTTATGAAAACTTTAGAATGGTCCTTTTTCTCAACTGACAGCCTTTAGTTCATCATCCAATGATAAAACTGTTCCTTTGAATCAAATGTTAACCCATTTCTTTCCTTCCTCCTCTCCCTCATCCTCCTTCCACTCACATTGCAGTCTGTGGGCTTTTTGTTGAATTAGTGATTCTCATTGAATAAAGGCCCAAACCTTCTAGAAGAACACATCAATGTCTCCAGGAAACCATGTAATTTTTCTATTTGTGAAGATGAACCAAATGTTTTCAAAGGGTAAGAAACACTGCTAGCTTCTTCCTCGATTCATCCAGAATAGCGATGGGAGAAAATTATAGTAATCAATCAACTTGAATTTTGTGTTTTACAAATAGTGTGGTATAATCACAAATAAGCCTAAGTTTGTAAGTAATTGACATAGAAGAATTAATAAGTAAAATTAGAGAAATATTACCAGGTAAAAATCCCTCCTTGTCAACAGAGAGACAGACCATGGGAATTCAGTCATCACTCTGGATGTTATCATCACAGGCAAACCTGATGACAAGTCAGCTGTTGACAGAGCAGAGGAAGTTAAAAGAGCTCTACTCCCCTGGCACAGTTCTGCGGTTCAGAGATACCAGGCTTGGTAAGGCAATCAGTGCCCTGATGGCTGCTTCTCCTGGGAGCAGCCACTGCCTGTCTCTAAGGTTATTCCCACAGATCTCAGGGATGGAGCCATTACAAGAGAGCCCTCTGATCTTGACAGCTGCAAATCTCAACATAGCGTGACAACGATGCCTCCTCACCACAGGAGCAAGTCAATGCTAAGCACGTATCCCAGTTTCCACTCATCATACTGATATGGCTTGGGAGGGTATGGAGCTGTAAACGTTAAAAATAAAAAGACCAGACCTGTGGGCACACTTGTAGCTCTGACTCAGGCCGTGCAAAGGCAATATATGTCACCTAAACATTTGTACCCCTGTAATATTCTGAAATTAAAAAAAAAAAAGAAAAACAGACCTGAATGTGGGAAATGCACCCACTGACTTCCTGAACTTGTGTTAAGCTAAAAAAATATCTCCTCAATATAGTAGCCCTTATCATATTGTTATTTCATTAATTTATGCCTAATTTCTCTTGCTTTATTGTTCTTTTCACTAAACTTTAGATAATTTTCCCAAGGTAGTTTAAAAGTGAGGCTAAATGCTCACCTTCCATAAATCATAACTTCTATAAATTATAACATATAAGGCATGCATAATTCCATTTTTATAAACATAGATTAGTCATGAAATAGCTTGAAAGAAAGTTGATTTTTGTGTTGGGGGTTTTTTTGAGACAAAGTCTCGCTATGTTGCCTGAGTAGAATGCAGTGGCATCATCATAGCGCATTGCAACCTCAAACTCCTGAGCTCAAGTGATTCCTCCTGCCTCAGCCTCCCAAGTAGCTGGGACTAAAGGCACGTGCCACCAAGCCTGGCTAACTTTTCTATTTTTAGTAGAGATGGGATCTTACTCTTGTTCAGGCTAGACTCGAACTCCTGAACTCAAGCAATCCCCCCACCTCAGCCTCCCAGAGTACTAGGATTACACATGTGAGCCACTGCACACAGCCCGAAAGTTTTAGAAGGCTGTGCATGGTGACATTCACACTGGTCAGTTTGAGATGGTCCAAGATTCCTGTTCCTGTCACTTAACTCTTTTCTTCTATAAACATATATTACTTGTATTCTTTTCAAGCTCATAAAATGGGGTAGAAAATATTGAAGTTATTTACCAAGGCAAGCTACTAATATCAGACATTGTAATCACAGATACTCTTCAACTTACATTGAGGTCATATACCAATAAACCCATCATAAGGCGAAAATATCATTAAGTCGAAAAGACATTTAATACACCTATGCTACAGAAATCATAGCTTAGCCTAGTTTACTTTAAACATGCTCAGAACACTTACATTAACCTACAGTTGGGCAAATGCATCTAACACAAAGCCTATTTTATAATAAAATGTTGTGTTGAAAATCTCATGTAATTTATTGAATACTATACTGAACGTGAAAAACAGAGTCGCCCAATGCATACTTGAAGTACAGTTTCTACTAAATGAATATTGTTTTGCACCATCATAAGTCAGTGATCACCTGTATTTCAAAACTGTAGGAACAAATGGCTAACACTGGACTTCTGACTCTATCACTTCTTTTGCTATTATTATGTGCTGTTCTGTCATTGCCAAAATCCACCCACTAAGGTGAGTGCAAGAATTTGTCTGCAGCCTTATTTTAAAACATGGGACCAAGACAGGCACCAATGGTAACTTACTGACTCTCCTGCAATAGCCACTAATTTCTCAAATTATCTGCTTGTTGTTCAAGACAGATACTCTCCCAGATAAAGTAAATAAGGATTTCCCCTATCAAAGAATTGAAAAATGCATTCATTTTAAAATTACTCAATGTCACAATTGACATTTCAATTGTATAGTTCTTCTTGCTTCTGCTTTTATTGCAGGCTATACAGCAAGAGGCAGATACCAAATATGTTTCCTAAGAGGATCTAAATTGGCTCTATTAATCTCTCTCTGACTTCAAGACAAATGTTTAAAAATAAATGTCTGGTTTAACATTTTAAAAATGCTTCTTTTTAAACATTAATTTTTCTTCTTGCACCACAAGAGAGATATTTTGTATTAGGGATCGAAGTCAGGAACATCTCAATGAGATTGAAATCACCAAAGGCAGCCTCCATCTCCTCGTCTCCATCACTCAGGGGCTTGCCTAACCACACTTTAGAGCCTGTTATCACCTAGAATTGTCTCATTTTCAAGATCTGACATTTTGAAATCTCCCTCGCTACTGACAACCCCAAATTTTTCCACCTTTCTACTCTTTCCTCCTGTTGAATTGATCCTGTCCTTTCACTGTCCTCTGCGGTTGACTCTGCTTTTCATTTTCCTTTATCTCCCAGGCTTCTTGAACTGGGATATGCATGCCCACCCTGTAAAAAGCCTAGTCTTGGAAAAACATGGCATATATATTTTAGATGTCTGTTCTACTCAATAATAAATTGCTTACTACTTTATTTTAAATTAAAACAATGGGATGGGATGGAATTTTAAATATTTTAAAGATAAAACTTAAGACTTCAGAAATTTCAAACTACTCATAGGTTACTTTGAGCCAGAGTCCCAAGCCTCAGAGATAAACTTTCTTTCTTCTCTGCCATGATGTTTCTCAGGAAAAGTTTGGGGAGCATTAACCCAGGCTATTCATCTTCCTCTTACCTTCATCGCTTATGCTGAACCATTTTCAACGAAATTCTCTCTGACCTCTGAGATTTCCTAGTACTCTTGACCTTCCACTGAAACCCTTCCTCAAGCTGACCCCATCCATTTCTTCTGCATCAGTTCTGGGGCGTTACCAGAGAAAGTACCGTAACAATGCTTTGTAGAATCAGGCCCCTCTACAAGTCCTAAGCTCTGGCCATCGCTAGACCATTCCTTTTTTCATGTATAAAATACATCCTAACTTTCTCCAGTTCTTTTGTATCCTGAAATATACTTCTGACTTTCTCAACAAACAGCTTCATTGCTCACTCTACAAAGATTGAGGCAATTTTAAGTGAATGAGCTCAATCTTCCCTCCCTCCACATCAAATCCCATAGAGGGACACAGACTCTTTCTTCTCTCCAGTAGGTGAGGAATGTCCCTGTACTTTCCTGAGACCAACCCTCCAGCCAAGCTCCTAATTCTGTCCCTAGCTGTTCTCTCCATCTCCCATTTCCTGCATCTTTAGGCCTTTGCCTTTACCTCCTAGATGACAAAGACAATTGCCTCTGTTGGAGAGAGATCATTTATTCACCCTGCTTCTTTTGAAATTCCCCTTCCTTTTGTTGCCAAACTTCTTGAAAGTATAGTTCACATCCATGGAATCCATTTCTCCTCTTCTGATTCTCTTCTTCACCAACCTATTCTCACTAAGGTCACTAAGAGACACACTCGTCACAATCCCAAGGCTCTGCTCTGAATTTGTACTCCCTTGACTCCCAAAGAATGGGCAAGTCTCCCTTAAACTTTCATATCTCTTCCTCCCCCTCATTCCCCACCCTCCTGTTCTGTCTCCTACCTCTCTGACTGCTCCTGCCCACTCTCCCTCACCAGCTCCCCTCCCTCTGTCCACCCCACAGACAACATTCTCCAATACGCAGTCGTTCCTTCAACAGCCTCTCTCTTAGTGACTACACACATTCGGTGTCTTCAACAAACATCTCTGTGTAGAGGATTTTCAATTCCAGAGCCTCCAGCCCTTGTCCCAACACAGGCATACATCGCATACATCATTTTACTGCACTTTGCTTTATTGCACTTCACAGTGTGTTTTTTACAAATTGAAGGTGTGTGGCAAGCCTTCATAGAGCAAGTCTATTGGCACCATTGTTCCAAGACCATGTTCTCACTTCGTGTCTCTGTCACATTTTGATAATTCTCAAAATATTTTAATTTTTTCATTATTATTATATGTATTATGGTGATCTATGATCAGTGATCTTTGATGTTGTATTGTAACTGTTTGGGGGCATCACGGACTGACCTGTGTAAGACATGGGTTGCAGATGACTTCTTGTCATATCCTCACACAGTGGAAAAAGTAAGCTGGCTCTTTGGCCTCTTCTTATAAGGGCAGCAATACCATTCATTATGGCTCTACTCTCAGACCTAATTACTTCCCAAAGACCCTACCTCCCAACATCTCACATTGGGAATTAGATCAACATGAACTCTACTTCCTCCCCATTGTTTGGTTTGCCATGATCTCCCCCCAGCCTCCTAGAATCTTCCGACTTCCATAACTTTGAAGAGACTGTTTTCTTTACCTAGACTAGAACCCCCTTCCTTCCTAAAGATAAGCATCGAAGTCACACCCTTCCCCTCAAGGCCTAATTTAAATCCTATTTCTTCCAAATGGCTTCCCAAATCCACCCAGTTGGCATTTGTTCACCTTACCCTACCCTCCCAAAGCAGATGTTGACCTCTGTACTTGGCTTACTGTCTCAGTCCTTTTGAACTGATACAACAAAATACCTTAGACTGGAGAATTTATAAACAACAGAAATTTATTGCTCATATTAATAGTTCTGGAGGCTGTGAAGTTCAAAGTCAAGGTGCCAGCAGATTTAGTGTCTGGTGAGGACCCATTCCTCATATAAAAAATGGCACCTTCAATGTGTCCTCACATGGTAGAACGCGCAAGGAGGCTCCCTCAAGCTTCTTTTATAAGGGCATCATTTCCACTCATGAGGGCAGAGCCCTGATGACCTAATCACCTCCCAAAGGCCCCACCTCTTAATACCAGCACACTGAGGATAAAGTTTCAATATATGAATTTGAGTGGGA